>CM076580.1:369095806-369395614 GCA_034641835.2 Pinus albicaulis
AATGAGTCAACTGTTTAAGTGAATTTGACTTTTATATCCTTGGGCATACAGATTTATTTTTTTCCCAAACCCACTTTGTAATGTTCCTTACCCTTTTTTTTATTTTTCACTAATATTATCTCACCTTTTGTTGGGGGTGATTTAAAACACAAAATTGTGCCTTTTCCCTTTTGATTATTTTCTTTGTTTCTCTTTAGGCAGCTGACATGGTGAATTTTGGTTTACCTGGACCCAATGATGCTTTCAAAACTTGTTTTGCGAGATGGTTGTTTAAGTCACCATATTACCTTGTGTTTTTGGCCTCTTTTTGTCCTTCGATTATTTTCACAACTCTTAGGCATTTGCATGGTGGCAACACCCCTTAAGAAACCTTTATGTCTTTACCTTGGAGATCAAACTTTCTTTTTGCTAGATGGGTGGTGAGAAACCTTTTTTTCATCATTGTTATTTCCTTTTAGGCATGATGCAACCGGTTTTGATAAACCAAATGGTTTTCATACTTAGGAATGCCACCTCCTTTAGGCCACTTCGATTTTTGCGAGTGCCCATGACACGGTTGTTTTTTCGTTCCCTTTGTCATTCTTTGAGTTGGACAACCTTGGTTATAAAACGATAAACTCATGCTCAATGCTGGGTTTTCCATTTTGAAAATTAACCTTAGGATTTCCTTCCTTTGACCATTTTGAGGGGCAATTGTCTACACTTGAAGGCTACATTTCCCTCACACCGATACTCTTTGCATTTTCCTCACTTTGATGCGAGTGAAGCATTGTTGCCTTGGAAAACCCTAGAAGTCACCTTCAATAGCTTTTGAAAACCTTCTATTGTCATGATGCGGGCTCTTCATCTTCATTTTCTTCTTCTTCTTTTCCATGGATGTCCTTTATTGAGGATTTGGCGTCTTACCTTACCTATTTCTTTGTATGATAGCTATCTCGGTCATTCCTTCAAAAATGATTTGGATGCACGGTTATCCTTTGCGGAATGTTGTCTTTGGCAAAGAAATATTTCTTGAAGGTCTTTCCGATCTAATTTGGGAAAATAGTTGCTTGACATTCTTTCATATTGGATGCAGCTTCTAGCTCATAAAAACAATACTTTAGAAAATCAAAGACAATCCTACAATCTATGAAACTAGTAGTGACATAGTGGGAGGCTCTTTTAGACTTGTCTTTTGGTGAAAACTTGGGTTAGGGTCCTCAAGTATAAAAATCGAGAGTTTTTTGATAATTTGAAGTATTGAAGATCCAAAATACAATGTATTTGATTTATCTAAAGAGCCCACGAGACGAGTTTTGAGACCATCAATGGTTGATGTAGCTGGGAAACACAAGAATGAGTAGGTTAGTTGGTGATCCTAGGTGGAAAGTGGAGGGGTTAGGCAAGGAAAAACATAGTGCTAAGGTCAAAGGTGGCAATACATAGTGAAAATGAGTGGTATGAGCCCATGATGGGTCTTACGGGAGTGGTAGGTGACCATGACATGGTAGGGTAGTGAAACGGTGGAAATTTTTATCCTAAGGATAATGAAGGTACGTGAGATTTCTAAAACTCATAGTATTCATGAATTTTGTTTTTAGAAATCTAGGATAATAATTTAGTCATCTAAAGAATAAAAAAAATTATAGTTCAATCAAAAAGACTCCCACATAAGATTGTCTTTTTAACTAGTTTAGATCACGGAGAATAGATCACACAGGGAACTATCATTTTAGATACACATCCTAAACACATAGACATGTACCTAGTGGCGTAGGTACATGAAAACCTATTATTTTCTAGAATAGGTTTTAATGGTCATGAGTATATTGATGACTAATAGTGGCTCCACTTGGGGAGGCGGGTCCTTTTCGAGAGGTGTCCCAGAACTTCATATCTCTAGCTTTATGAAGACTAGTGCCTCATCCATTGGGTAGATTTTTCTTCTTTCATTTCTTGATGTTTCATTTCAAGTTATGATCTCAAGAATGCTGAAAAAAACATGATTTCTTCAACTTCTCTCTACCTACCCATATTACTTGCCTAACATTTTTTTCTTCCTTGGGTGCACTTGAGCGGGTAAACCCTTGAAATTCTTTTTATTTTTGAAAGAAAAAAAAACTATCTACTTCTACCCTTATCACTTCCAAGAGTTCAGATTATGCTAGTGAACTCTTTTTATTCTCTACATAGACTAAATGAGTCATCAAGATTAAGACTTTGTATGACATAGTTCATTCTCTAAAATAGTGACATGAAATTGAAAAACATGGCTTGAACCGGGATTAAGCGATGCGATTTCGGAATGAGGGCTGTGGCATTGGAACAAAGTTTGCACACAAACATTATTTTTTCTACAAAAAAAACTAGAAATATGAGGGCACTGATTGATCATTTGTTAAGCCTCCTCATCTTTCTCTTTGGTTCAGATTTGAGCATGTGGAACCAATATCTTTCATTCCTAATCTATCCTTTCAGACAAATCAAGCTTGAATAATTTTGAAAATCATTTTTACACTAACTTATCAACATAAATTTAAAACATGTTCAGCCATGATTAGCCTAGATGACTAAACAAGTTATTTTTTTAAAACTAATAGTGTAATTTCGGCTTGCACACTTTAAGCATCACTATTTTTTGGGTATGGGGTTGTACCTCTTTTTCAAATCTGCCCTCTTTTTTATCTTTTCTCCATTTTTGTGTTTTCATTTTTAAAAACAATCTAAAACTAAAAATATGCTCAAAGACTGAGCTTATTTGTTCCTATCTATCATAATATAACTTTACATATGATGTACATTCATTAGGTGAACTCTTTTTTCCAGTATAGCCAATCAAGTAAGTGACTAGATGATTTCTTTTTGTTCCACCTCTTAGGTATGATGGTAAGCCACTCCCACTTTGTCTTCTTTTGAACAGTAGCACCCCAATTTTTCTTTAATCTCTTCCCTGCAAACTATTCTTGGCATGTTTTACTCCCTCTTTAAAGGTCTCTAAGAAAACAACAAAGGGGTCTTTGAATAATAAATAGCCTAGAGGATTTGAGAAATAAACCTCATTTAGGATTACTCCCTCCTTCACTTGACTAACCTTGGGATCCTTTTGAGAAAGAGTCTCTTCTCCCTCTTTATGATTATACGTTGACGACTTTGGGGAATGAAATGTTATGCTACCTTTAAGCAATCCTGGTATGCCCCTAAGCTGAGTGAGTTTATTTCTTTTTGAGAGTCATTATCTTGATGAGTAGGAGCATTCTCTAGCACCGGGTCTTCTTGAGAAGGTAGTCCGAGGCATCACCATCAATCTATTCTATAGTTTTTGTATGAGAAAATGCATCGGTAGATAGGTTAGCGGTAGAACACATAGACATATCTTCTTTACATAAAAATTTGGATCGTTTGGTTGTATGCTTAGGATGCGATTGCTTTCTTCTTTAGTTAAAAAGGGGAGGTGTATTTCTCTTTCTCTGGATATAACTATGATGTTTCTATTCCTTTTGTGACTACTCATAAGGATGAATGTCTTCTTGAGGAGGTATTACGGCCTCAAAAACAATTTGTTCCTCTGTTTCTTTATGAGAAATTTCTTTAGTAGGTAATGCAATAGTGGAACAAATAGGAATATTTTCTTTATATCAGAGGTTCGAGAGAGCTGGTTTTACTCTTAACATACGATATATCTCTTCTTCGGTTAAAGGAGGAGGAATTTTATGTTTTTCTTTGGATTGGGCAACAATTGTTTTCTTTATTTTGTGGAGGTTGATCTTGTGGTTTGAATATCCTCTTGCACTTTACACAAAGGGCGAGATGGATTATCATTTTTTCTCGGCTTCTTCGGGGAGATCTTGTGGATCTTCTCTTACTTCTTGATGGATTTGATCCTCAATCAAATCTTCTTAGTTTCATGATAGTTATCTTGATTATGATAGGAAAGAATCTCCTCTAATAGACCTTTAGGATGCCAATTTCCTAAATCTTCATTAGTGTTCACAAGGAATTGTATGAGGTCTTTAGATTGATCACAACAATTTTCAACTAATGATAGAGATGGATAATTTTCTTTATAATGATCATCGAACACCTTGTGGAGATATTTTAAGTAAAACAAACTACCTAGTTTCAGACCTTCATACCATTCCCTTGCCTTACCCAATAATGTTGCCATAAAAATTTTTTCATGAGGTAGTCCTCGTGCCCATTCAACCTTTAACCTCCATACATGTATATGAAATTTGATGAGATGTAACAAGGGGTCATCAAGTTTCTCATCTTGAAATATAAGCATGATTTTTATCCAATTTATTTGAGGCATTTTTTGTGGGAATCCGGGGATATGATCTCTAGTCATTAGGGGCATATCTTCGTTGTATTCTCGGATCCATGTTTGTAAATCGAGAAAGGTGTCCTTTGTATCTTTTCAACCAGTCTAGATTTATCTACCAATGGAGTCTTTAGGTCTATTGAGAGTTGTGGAGTCACCGGGTGGAAGATTTCAACTTTGTTGTCCACCATCGACATGATTGGGATTTCTTATTGAATTTCAGTGAGTCTATGAGGACTAGTAGAGTAGTAGGCCTACTTGGAGGCTAGTGAAGTTTCCATGTGGATGTTTTTGGTGTTTTTAAAGGATATGTATTTATAGTCCACCACCAATATTGATAAAAAACCAATCTAGGGATTTGTTTGGTGTTTTTCGAGCTCCTTTATGTAGCCCTAAGGTTTGTATGAGTTTCTACAAGTTGAGTCATCATTTTTTATAGGATGGTGATACAACAGATTCTACTCTTTCGCTAATAGTTTGAGTTCTCTATGATTTGATAAGGGTTTACTGAAGTTCTAAGGAGTGCTTATATTGTCACTAGTTTTCATAAAGCCTCACACCTTGGTTTTCCAATTATTTTAGGCTATGTGCTTTGGTGATAAATCAATAGATGTTGTGTACGAGGGTTTTCGAAGTCTTAAGGGATAATTAGATTGTCATTGACTCGAGAAAGTCCCATCGTGATCACCATTATGTTAGTGATAGTGATGAGGTGGCAATGAATCAATGGATACATAATGTTTCATCTTGTGACTTAATCGAAGGTCCTACCATGATCGCCATTATGTTAGTGTCCCTGTGATTTGGCGGGATTAGCGAGACTCAATTGAAAATGGTAACATTAGACCAATCTTTGGAGTCCTAGGACCTACCCTTCCTGGAATCAGAGAGGCCTCTCTCTATTGTATGCAAAGGATGTGAACTTGTTTGCTTTTTAGGGTTTTATTTTTAGGCTAGTTGTTAAGGGTAGTTTTTTTGGTTGGGTAGGATGATCAAGTAGAATAGGTGGAGGCGAGAGGTATTCGAGATAATTGGGCTATGGAGTCTATAAAAGTCATGGAAATTTCAACAATGGATCGGGGAGAATCACGGGGAAAATCTAGCATGGTCAATGGATTTTCAAGGTTTATGGGAATGATATGGACATCAAGTTTGTGAATAAAAGTAGGACAAAGAGGAAATCAAGAATCCTTTATCATGTAATTTTTAACAAGAAGGGACTTAAATACCATTAACATCAAGAATCAATAAATATACGGGGCAAACCGGTAACTCTTTGGTTCAACTTAAGAAAATAAGAATTCAAGACAAACATTCCAATGAAATATAGAAAGCGAGAAACTCATTTAAATTCTAGTGATTTCACCTTAAAGGTTTGAAAACATTAAAGATACACATATAACTTTAATCAAAGAAGAGGGAACGCCTAAACATCATTGATCATGGCTATGAAGATCTTCAAAAAAATTATTCAAGCATGGACAAAGCGTATGATCGAAACATAGCATCTTTGGCGAGACCTAATTAATGGTACTTTGAAGAGGGACCTCAAGAACGAGTGTTTTAGTGACATCAAACAAACGGGGGCTAGCCAAAAATCATCTTTGATACCTAATGTATTAAACCATTCATGAAATAAACAAGCTTAGGGGGTTTAGAGAGAAATTGAGGATTCTCTAAAATGTCCTAGCGAGGAAAACATAGAGGCAATGAAGAACAAACGAGAGCTAAGGTGCCTTTGAAGAACATTTCTTAGTCTAAACCCTTTGTTCTATTGCAACATAGAAAGATGGAAATGTAATGAAACATGAGAAAACAATAAGTGAATAGAAGAAATTCACCACTAACCAAGCTCATGGATCTGCAAGAAAGCCTCCTCCATTAACAAGAAAAAACAAGCCATTCACAAGCTCCACAACACCAAATTCTCTTCAACCTCCAAAAGACTATGTATTGCTCCAAAAGAGTCATAAAATACCAAGAAATGCCAAAAAATACCAACGTTTTACAATGAAGACCTAATGCTCTATTTATCTAGCAAAAGAGGGCAAAAAAACCTAAATAGGGTTTGAAAATATCCAAAACATCCATAAATGTCATTAATGCCCAAGAGACCACGCAAGGCCCAAGGCACAAAAATATCCCATCAAATAAATGCCAAAATAACTCCTAGCATCTAATTCTAGAGTGATTTGCTTCAAAAAACTTTAAAATATCATTTTGCAATAAATGAGTGTTTTTTATTGACTTTTGGCCAAAAGCACATAGTGCGAGTCTATAAGCACATCACCATCTTAGGTAGAAAATAGGTCTGATTGCGGCCAAGCTTTGGGGACCTTCACGATGTCGAGATTTTTCTTTGTGATGGCAGGGTTGGAAAGAGCCCTGCTGAATTTTTTGTTCTAGATATACCTTTGGCTTTCTAATTTAGCACCTATAGCCTATTAAAAAAGTCAAATTACCAAAAGCTGCTCTAAGTGCGAGTGCTAGGCGTGAAAATGAGGTGTTTTTCAACCTTTTGAGGGGTCAAAAATGCTCCAAATGCTCTAAAATTTGGTGAGAATAGTGTAATAGGTATGAGAAATCCAAAAAATGTAAAGTGTTACCTCTAAGGATTCCTAAGGGAAAAGCGTAGCGCGAGGGGTGTTGCACTTATAGGCCTCCAAATTATCAAAAAACAAAAACTTGTCAAAATTTCCTCAAATTTTGTGATTGTCTCCCTTATGGGGGTTTGAGAGACTTTTTTGAGAAGATTTAGCCAAGACTCCAAATTTTTTCTTGGTATTTTCCTCCTTTTAGTGATCTGAATTTCAATGAGGGCCTCTTTGGGCTTCTACTGAGTTGGTTTTTCAAGGCATAGTATTTGGTCATCTTCTTCTACAAGCCAAGGTCTCTTTTCATCTTCTTCATGTGCTTGTGCTCATCCTTGTAATAACCAATGATGTATTGTGCCATGCCAAGGCTCCTTTGTAGGTCTTCAATCTCTTCATTTTTTCCTTGAAGTAGCATGCTATTGGCCCTCTCCTTGTCTTCACTTTCACTCTCTAGGTCAATGATGCCAAGTCCTTGTTTAAGCTCTTTCTTACCTTTCCTACCTCTTTTCACATTTTTTTTGCATTTTTTAAATCTTTTTATCTAAGGTGGATGGCTTGGTCCCTTGCCTTTTTTTGGGGCGAGAAAACACAATCCTTGGCCCTCTCGATAATTGAATGAAAGAGGTGTGATTGTGGTTTTGTTGGTGTCTTGAACATGGCTATGATCCTTCGCTGCGGTCATCACTCTCTTTATTTTTTATCATTAGTATCATCGGTCATTATGTTTCCCACTTAAGTAGTGTACTCTTTGTTCTCAAATTCATCACCACTTTCACTTTCTTCACTTTCTTTTTTGTTCATCATTAAGAGCTTTGGTCTACTCCTTATCTTCTGCCTTGTCATCATCCTCATTATCACTATAGAGATTATTGTTTTCATGATTTGTCATGATTGTTGTCATGACTCTCATGATTGTTTTCTTCCTTGATGTCTTGTCCCTCCTTTGTCTTCTTTATTATCTCCCAGTCTTTTTCTTTCGTGGTTTTGCTTCATTGGTATCACTATTTCCTTTAGTTTTTCGCATTGTCCTCGCTTTTTTTTATCTTCATCATTTTCAAGCCCTTGCCTTTTTCTTCATTATCTATCTGCGTCTCTCCATCATTACCTACCTCTGTTTCTTCATCATTCTCTTCATTATCATAATCATTTTTTTTCTTTGTTCAACTCATCATCACTCTCATCTTCCTCATTTGATTTCATCACTTTCACTGTCATCAATTTTTTCATCATCATCACCCTTCTCTATCTCCATGTCTTCTACCTCTTGTGGACTCAAAACATCGGCTTGCTTGCGGGGGTCTTAAAAAAAATTTTTGGAGGACTTTCCTTGAGCCTTTGGCATCTTCTTTGCGGTTTGGAGGGTGTTTTACATGAGTGCGGCGCCACTGCCCATCTTGTCGGGTCGCTCTCTGTGCATAGCGCCGAGTGGGTTCGGTCTGCTTTGGGCGCATCGTTTCCCACCCGAAGTCCTACCTAGCCTCCGAGTGAAGCATCGAGCACTGTTTTGGTGCCCTCTGCACACAACACGGGGCCGAAAAATTGAGTGAGTCGGGTCGGGAGCATGTTGGGTTTTCCTGTGCATAGCGCTAGGCTATAAGCGCAATGCTTCCTACTATATGCGTAGCACGGTGGAAAATTTGCCTTGTGAGGACCTCTCTACTTGCGGCGCCGGGGCACTGTGAGAATAGCGCCGGGATACGAGTGCGGCGTCGGGGCTTTGTGAGAATAACATCGAGCTATGAGTGCGTGTGCGTAAAATTGCCCAGAAATTGTCCAAAAAAACTCGAAATTTCTCACGAAGGGTTTTTTTCTCTTATTGTAAATAACAAATGCACAATGAGTCGAAGTGTTTAAGTGAGTTTGACTTTTATAGCCTTGGGCATACGAATTTATTTTTTTGCCCAAACCCACTTTGTAATGTTCCTCACAATTTTTTGTTATTTTTCAACGATATTCTTCTCACCTTTTGCAAGGGGTGATTTAAAACACATAATGGTGCCTTTTCCTTCTAATTATTTTCTTTGTTGATCTTTAGGCGGTGACATGGCGAATTTTGGTTTTACCTGGACCAATGATGCTTTCAAAACTTGTTTTGCGGATGGTTGTTTAAGTCACCATATTACACTATGTTTTTGGCTTGTTTCTATCCTTCATTTATTTTCAAAACTCTTAGGCGTCTACATGGTGGCGGCCACCTCTTAGAAAAGCCTTTTTGTCCTTGCCTTGGAGATCAAACTTCCCTTTGCTAGATGAGTGGTTGAGAAACCTTTTTTTCATGATTGTTATTTCCTTTAGGGCATGATGCAACCAATTTTGACAAACCAAATGGTTTTCATACTTAGGAATGCCACCTCCTTTGGGCCACTTCGATTTTACAGTGCCTATGACACGGTTTTTTGGTCCCCTTTGTCATTCTTGGAGTTGGAAAACCTTGGTTATACAACGGTAAACTCATGCTCGAGTTTGGGTTTTCCATTTTGAAACTTAACCTTAGGCTTTCCTTCCTTTGACCATTTTGAGTGAAATTGTGTGCACTTGAAGGCTAGATTTCCCTCACATCGATAATCTTTGCATTTTCCTCCCTTTGATGTAGTGAAGCATTGTTACCTTGGAAAACCCTAGAAGTCACCTTCAATAGCTTTTGGAAACCTTGTTGTCATGATGGAGGCCCTTCATCTTCATTTTATTCCTCTTCTTTTCCATGGATTTCCTTTAGTGAGGAGCTAGCCTCTTACCTTACCTATTTCTTTGTATGATAGTTATCTCAATCATTCCTATAGAAATGTTTAACATGCACAATTATCCTTTGCAGAATGTTGTCTTTGGCAAAGCAATCTTTCTTGAAGGTATTTACGATCTAATTTGGACAAACTATTGCTTGACATTATTTCATATTTGATGCGACCTCTATCTCATAAAAAACGGTACATTAGAAAATCAAAGACAAACCTACAACCCATGAAGCTGTAGTGACCTAGTGGAGTCTCTTTAGACTTGTCTTTTGGCTGAAAACTTCGGTTAGGGTCCTCAAGTATAAAAATCGAGTTTTTTTGATAATTTGAAGTATTGAATATCCAAAATCTAATGTACTTGATTTATCTAAAGATCCCATAGAGAGTAGTTTTGAGACCATCAATTCTTGATGTATCTAGGAAACACAAGAACGGGTAGGTTAGTTGGTGATCCTAGGTGGAGAAGTGGAGGGGTTAGGCAAGGCAAAAGCGAGTGCTAAGGTCGAAAGGTGGCAAGACATAGTGAAAATGAGTGGCATGAGCCCATGATGGGTATTCAGGGAGTGGTAGGGTGACCATGACATGGTAGGTGTCTGAAACAATGAAAATTTTTATCCTAAGGATAATGAAGCCGGTGAGATTTCTAAAACTCACAATATTCATGAGTTTGTTTTTAGAAACCTAGGATAAGAATTTATTCATCTAAAGAGAAAAAAATTCTCGATGACTTACTAACATAAAGCTACAATCCTACGACTAGGAGGCTATAGCCACATGATTGACAACTGCGTAACGATGGATGGGGCCCTAAATGCTCAATTATGTGCGTACGGCTCCGAAATTTGAGCCACATTTTTAGGTCGAGAACCTGGGTCACTTTCGCCCATAACTTCATGAAAACTTAAAAATGATAAATAGAAACGAGGAAATGATGTAGAAGCAACCATATCGTTAAGAAATCAACCATGCCCCTTTTATCCATGACATGAATTTTTTCAAGCATATCATAAACATTGAATCTACAAGTGTAAACAAAATATTTAAGCATAGGGATCTCATAATTATCTAAGAATCACTAAGAAGCATTACTTCATTACATAATTAGGTGAAATAAAATTTATTTACCAAAGACACATTGTGCATTCATTTACAAGTAAAAACATGGAAAAAACCATACATCATCACTGATAAAAATACATTCTTATAACCAGTGTAATAAGAAAAACAATATAGTGGATACAATAGAAATATAGTCCACATAGAAACCAATACATTTGCATACCAAATACCAAAGGAATGAACTATTCATTGTTGAATTTAAAAACCAACCAAGGATGGGACTTTCACATTCCAAATGACCATATATTGGTTGAGCTAAATCTCTCTCTTGATAAATCACCCCTATGAAATATGCGAAGCATGATTTTTAGGACTCAAACTAGAACCAGCCGGGAGCATCCCGAGGCTAAACCACCTTAGTCTTATCAATAGAAATCGAGACTTTACCATGATCCATCCTAAATCACTAGTTCAACACAATAAACATGGAATAACCAACTTTACCATTATCTACACTCAATCACTAGGCCAACACAAACATGGATATCACCGGATTCACTTTGCCTAAACTCTAAGGAATGTTTTTGTCTCCTAGACTCTAAAGATTTACCGCAACCCACGGTACAAATAAGGTGTCACTAGGACCTAAACTAATACACACTCTCAAGGATATACTCGTATATCCTAAACCCTATATTCGTAGGCATGGGAGAGAAAATGACCTCTAGGCTTTACCATATATTCATTCATTCATTGGTATAGGATTCCTAGGCCTATTGAGGAAACACACTATCCGGATTTCTGCAAAGCCCATGGTATGGTTCAAGGGTTACTAGGACATGTGTTATATCAATTCGGAGGTCCACTCCACTCAACCTTGAATCCATCCAGAAATCCATCTAAACCAAAACATGAGAACTCCACAACACCATTGTTATCCGAAAATGGCAAGGCTAGGATAAAACCACTTTCACACCTAGAAAAAACCCATTTCAATACAAAAAATAACCACATGAAGTACCATGCATGCTATATCTAGAAAGGAGAAACAAACATGCAAATCGATACACTGCCAATAATCATGTTGTAGCTACTGATTCACTCCTCCTTGCTTACTTCATCCTTCATCCTTCTTTCTTGCCTTTCTTGGTCCAATGCCAAAATGTTCCAAGAAACTCTATGTTTCCAAGAGTGAGAGAGAGATGAATATAACAATGAGAGAGATCTCCAAAATATTCTCTTACAAAATGTACCAATCTGATCCTCATAATCCTTTCTATAGAAGAGGCCTATATTTTCTTCATTTTCCATTATTTTCCTTAATTTTCCTCCTCACATGCAACCTGTGACCTTTCATCTCCCTTTTCTCCTAATTTCCATTATTTTCATAAATAAATGTTCCAAAAGTGAAAATTTTTCTTTTCCAAATCCTTTTTCCTTTACCTTTTCCAATTTACTTTAGCCATAGTAAACCAAACGAACACCCAACGGGTTTATTTTCCCAACATTGAGCTTGGAATATGTGTATGATCAAGCGTTGTTACTATTTTTTAACTTTATTACATGGAATTTTCACCGGGGTTGTTACGAGAACCCTCCCCCTTGGGGACACCATCCTCGGTGTTAAATCCCACATATACCTCAACAAAACCACCTTTGAAAAAGAAAACCATACCGTCCCATGGAGCTTTATAACATAACCTGATGTAGTATTTACAATGATCACCACTGTCGAAACACAAAACAACATTACCTCATAGAAACATGACAAATATAATGACATGACGACACATCTACTTCTTCGAGCTTTATGACATAGATCATGGCGTGTATTTACATCCATAAAAATATGTACATATGCCGAACACCATATCAAAACATAAATCAAAATTTCACCAAAACATATGCCAAACAAAAACCAACATCACACCAAAAATTGTTTTGCCTCAACCAACAAAAAAGGAAGGATACATGGCCCACATCGATCTAAAATCTCCCATGTATCCTCATCGAGCAAAAGTTCTTCCATTTCACTTTAAATTTCTCTGATTTCTTGATTTTGGAACATCAACACCTTTTTCTTCAATATACATTGAGGCTCCAAAGTGGAATTCTCCATGTGGTTCCACCTACAATACTGATGACCGTACATCACATGATCAACATATTTAACATAATTCTTAAGAAATGATATATGAAAAACATCATGGAATTTCTTTGTGGAAGGCGAGTGCAAGTCTACATGCCAGCGGTATGATCCTCTCAATGATTCTCAAGGGTCCACAAAATCATGGTGCCACCTTGGCGCATGATCTAATCTGCAAGGATCTCTTCTTGGGCTTGATACGTAAGTGAAATTGATCCCCAAAGCCCTGAAACTCCTTGAACAACCTATTCATGTTTGCATAAATCTTCTTCCTATCTTGTGACGCCTTCAAGTTTTTCTTGATCACTTGCATTTCTTGTTCCATTTCTTCCAAAATCTATGGTCCAATGAGTACCTTGTTAAACGAGCACTCTAGCGATAGGAGTGTTGCAGCTCTCCCCATACATAGCGTCAAATGGACTCATCTCAATGAATCTGCGATACCGATTTTTGTAAGAAAAATATACTAGTGGAATATACTCTACCCTCTTCCACTATCGATGTGTCACATACATCCTCAACATATCATCTCGTATCATGTTGACCCTCTCGGTCTCTCCATCTTTACGAGGACGGTAGGCAGCGTCGAAAGGCCAAGTTAGTGCCCTAACCTCACAAACAACTCCTTCCAAAACTTGGAAGTGAACTTTTCATACCTTTCAAACACAATATTCTTTGGAACATCACTTGCAATTTTACTATGTCTCTAATAAACACCTATGCTACATCAATAGCCGAATAAGTAGTCTTCACACGGAATGAAATGTAAAACCATTGTCAACCTATCCACAACAACCATGATGGAATCATGTTTCTAGATGTCTTAGGAAAACTCTGTGATGAAGTCCACGGAAATGACCTGCGATTTCCATTTTGGTATTGCAATCGTTGTGGAAATACACCTTGATTCTTACACTCTTGCCTTAACCATCGGCAATCCAAACATATAGCTACAAACTCTGCGACATCCCTCTTTATATTTTACCAATAATAGAATCTCTTAACTACAATTAGTGTCTTCTGGTAGCCTGGGTGACTTGAATATGGTTTCACATGAAACTCCCTCAAGATCACCTTATTGATCTCGTTGTTGTTTAGTACATATATCATGTCTCTAAATCTAACCAATCCGTCTGTTGTGAGATGGTAATCCAGATCATGTACACATGTACCTATACCTATACTTGTACATGTACACCGTAACAAATGTACCTATACCCTGTACCTATGACAACACCTATACTTGTACATGTACCAACACCTCTCCCTATACATGTACCAACACCTCTACACACACTTTGTACTTTCTCTGTTGCAACATGTGTAGAATCTACTGTGATCTGTTGAACTACTGCAAGATCCTATCATGTAATTTTTGTCCCATACGAGCTCATCGTTGCAAGGTTGTTTACATGTACCCACCTACTAAGAGCATGTGCAACCCTGTTATCCTTTCCCTTCATGTACTTGGTCTTGAAGTCAAACTCGTTTATCATGCCCAAAAATTAGCATGCTTGGAATTTAAATTCGGATGGTAAAAAAAGTACCATGTTATGAAAGCAGAGGCTCCAAAAAACGAGAGAAGAAGAGATCAATGCATTAGAAATAAGCCACATCGAGGGGGAAACCTCCAATACATTACATAAATGAACAATTATTGGATGATACAAATGATCAAAACCTCCTTCTATATATAGGGGTCCATGAGGTCACAATATAATCCTAGCTGACCTAATAATACATAATTGTAATTGCACAATAATAACAATATTGTGGTTACAAGGGTACAACAATAACAAGAAGGGGGTTATAATAACAACAATAAGGGACTATACTACTAATATATGGACCTAACATGCCCCCTCTCCTTAAAAAAAGTGTTGTCCTCAATGCTTGAGTAGCTACGGATGCTTATTAATAAAATTTTCATCCTCCCATGTAGAATGTTTAGTGGGTAAGTTCTTCCATTTGATGAGATACTGCGAAATTGATCGATGTCGTAACTATAGAGTTCTTGTTTGAGTGACCACTTAAAGTTCCAATATGATTTTTCATTCCTCATCAAGTGTTTCCAATATTCTTTGAACTAGATTTTGTCCCCTATAACCTTCTTTAAGCATGAAACTATGGAAAAGCAGGGATGCACTTGCGAAGAAGTGGGAAGCTCCAATTTGTATGCCATAGTACCCATCTTTTGCAACACCTTGTAAGGACCATAGTACTTTCGAGATAATTTATTATCCTTATGAACTTGCTTGAGGGACATTTGTCTATATGGTTTTAGGCATAGAAAATACCCAGGTCTCCTACATCAAAAATTCTCTCGCTATAATGTTGATGCACTTTCTTTGTTGTTTCATTCGATTTTGTGCCAAATTTAGGTTATCTTTTAAGAGTTGGAGAACTTCTTGTTGATGCTCGATGTGATCTTCCAACGATTGAACCTTAGAATTTTCTCTTAAAGAAGACGTGATGGACGGTGGATGATATGCATAATGTGCCATAAATGGGGTCATTTTTGATGCGGTATGGAAGGAAGTGTTATACCACCATTCGGTAGAGAGGTAACCACTTGAACCATTTTGTTTTCTTATTAGACACAAAACAACAAAGATATCCTTCCAAAACATTTATTCACTATCTCGAGTTTGACCATCGGATTGAGGACGATAGGATGAGCTATGAGCTAGTTGAGTACCCAAATAAGAAAATAATTCCGTCTAAAATTTTCCGGTAAAAATGGAATCTCTGTCACTTACAATAATCCTTAGGTTTCCATGTAGCTTTTGAATTGTTTCCATAAATGTTGTAGCAACTCTACTTGATTTAAATGGATGATATAATGCACAAAAGTGTGCATACTTGGTAATTCTATCAACTACCACCATGATGAAACTCTTTCCTTCGAACTTAGGTAAACCTGTGATAAAAATCCATTGAAATCTCCTCCCAACGTTGACATGGAATGGATAAAGGTTGTAGAAGGGCCGGGGTCTTAATTGTCTCAACTTTTATTTTGCTTCGGAAAACCAAAAATTCTACCACAAACATTTGAATATCATATTTAAGGCCATCCAAAAAAAATTCATTCTTCACCCGTGGTAAGTTTTTAAAAATCCGAGTGTCCTCCTAAAGGAGAAGTGTGCAATTCCAAAAGAATATTTTGTTTTAGTTAGGCATTCTTGCAAATATATAGCGATATTTGTACCATAAGGAATCATTTTTCCAACTAAATGTTTTGGATGCACTAGGATCTGCTGCAACTTTCGAATGTGTCGACACTTCTTCATCCTTCTTCCATTCATCCCTTGCTTCGATTATCCATCTGGTTGGATAATAGAAATGGCACAAAGAAATGCTTCCACCTCTTCATCCTTTGTTGAGAGTGAATTTGCAACAACATTTAGCTCCCCTTTTTGTAGATTATTTCAAAGTCATAACGCAATAACTTTGTGACCCATTTTTTAAAGTTCTTCTAAAGATATTCTTTGTTCCAAAAAAGTGTTTAAGACTATCATGAGTCATTTTTTACCTTGAAGTGTCTTCCAATTAGGTATGGTTGCCATTTCTTTAGTGCATGTAGTATTGCCTAACATTTCCTTCTCATAAATAGATTTCTGCAAATACTTTTCCTTTCATTGGATGACTTTCGAAAAAGAAATGGGTCTTCCTTTTTGCATTAAAACACCAATTCCATGTCCTGAGGCATCACATTCCACAATAAATGTTTTTTTTTAAGTTTGACATAGCTAAGGCTGGTGCTAGACACATTGCCTCTTTAAGATGTTTTAGAAATGCCTTAGTTGCGTCAAGAGTCCATGAAAATGCATCTTTCTTCAATAATGTTGTTAGAGGTGCGGCTATTCTCCCATAATTCTTAACAAACTTGCGATAATAACATGTTAACTTGAGAAATCCTCGCTAGCTCTTTATGGTTGTGGGGAATTTCCATCCCTTAACGCCTTTAATTTTTTTAGGGTATACCTTAACACCCTCGTGAGATACAATATGACACGGATATTCCACCTCTTGTACTCCAAAGAAACATTTGGATGTTTTTCATACTAGATGTTTCTCCTCCAAATAGTTTGGGCATTTCCCTGTCAACATTTTGAACACGATCCTTCCAAGAATCTATTGTAGATTCAGTATGCCATCCAAAAATAGTAGCACAAATTTTCTAAGGAAGGGTTTGAAAATGGAATTCATCAACCCTTGAAATCTAGAAGAGTGCATTGGTAAGACCAAAAGACATGACCAAAAATTCATAGTATGACCTCATGAGTTTGAAATGTTTCAGAAATATCTTCAGTATTCATTCTAATTTGATGATATCTCGAGCGAAGATCCAACTTGGTAAAATAAATTGCTCCATTTAATTCATCCAGATAATTTCATCAATCACAAGAATGGGAAATTTATTTATTATAGTGAGCTTATTGAGCTCCCTATAATGCTGGACACATGTGCCATGATCCATCCCTTCTTGTGCACCAATACTATCGGATTAGAGAAAGAACTTTGACTAGGTTGAATTATACCAACCTCTAGCATGTTTTCGCAATCATACGTTCAATTTCGCTCTTTTGTACATAAGGATATCCATAATGCCTAATGTTTGGAGGAACACTTCCTAGAACTAAATGAATAGCATGATCATGATCACGAATAGGTGGGAGTCCTTTGGGAGTTTCAAACACCTTGGAATGATTATCTAAAGGCATTTTGAAGATGCGGAAAATATAATATTTTGTTGATGGAAGTTCTAGTGAGCATAATTATGTAATTACGCCTCGTTGTTCTTGCTTCGAAGCTTTTTCATGACATTAGAGCTTATTATCTTTCTTGGCTTCGTGGATACATATAATTCGACTTCCTTTCCTTCGAAAAAATTTCAAGAAAAGTTATTGAAAATTAAAAGCTACTATCCCCAAAGATTGTAACCATTGTACTCCTAGTACAACATCGGCACCTCCCATTGGAATGGGAAAGAATTGGACTATTCAAAACATGTTCTCCCATGGTTAGCTTGATTTATGGCATTTTCTAGATGAACTTATAGTCCCTCCATTTGCAACCATCATTTGACACTGCTGGTGTTGGGTATAGGAAGCAATTCAATTCCTTGGCTACCTTATAATGAATAAAATTATGGGTACTCAGAATCTGATCCAACACTATTACCTTTTCTTCTTGATATGTCCTATCTTGAGATTTTTAGGAGGAGTGAATCACAGTGCATTACACGATATGGTCGGGAATCATTTATTCTTCTTGGTTCGATTTCCTAGTGTATATCCTCTTCTTTTGAAGTTTTCTTGTTCATTCTCTTCCCCCTCTTCACACTCTATGTAAAATAATTTCTTCTCAGCACACTTAGCAAATCCATTTTTCTCTTTTTTTCTTCGATTACGTTGTGGTGTCAACCTTGTAGGTTGTGCGGAAGTCTAGGAGTAGCAACACTTCCATATTTATAGATGTGAGTGGTAGGCTTCCTTGTACGCCATAGTTTCCACATTCAATTTTCTTTGCCAACCTAAAAATCCTTCTCCCGATGAGATCGAGTTTCCCCAACGTGAACCTCATGTTGGATGTTATCCTTTAAATTCCCTACAAAGACATCAATCCTTTGTTCCTCTGGAATATCGATTTACCCTTATATTCAATTTTGGAAGTCCTCAACATGCTCCGCATGAACCCTTTTGTTTGAGATTTATCAATTGGCTAAAGAAAGGTGTCGCTCTTTGTATCCTCATAATGTGCTATTATTTTCCTCGTAAAAATTAACCAAGTGGCATTTTTTTAAAGACTTGAAAACCAACGATACCATACAAATGTATTTTTTTCTAGATGTAAATTTGCAATGCGTACCTTTTCGTGTGTTTTGAACATTATTAAGATCAAAATATTGCTCCATACGTAGTATCCATGTTACGGGATCCTTGTCGTCAAACTTCCTCATATCCATCTTTTGAATATGGTGGTTTTTCCATGCAACATTAGAGTTTGTGAAATCACAATTAACATTTATTTTGTTCTCATCATGAGCTTCCTCTACCATATTTTTTTCCATTAGGAAACATTTCTTGTATCAGCTTTTTCAAACCTTCGATGTTTGATTTTAGATCATTCTTCATGTTTTCCATGTTGTCTTTCATTTTTTCATCGATCTTAGCTTCCATGTCATCCATCTTACCTTCCATGCCAACTTCCATGCCATCCATCCTCTGCTTTCCAAAACCATACATCTCTTAGCTTCCATGCCTTTATTCAAACCATCCATCTTAGTTTCCACGCCTTTCTTCAAAACTTCCATTTCATTTTTTGTTGCTCTTTGCAATAGTGAGGGAAATTTGGTGCACTTGCTCTTGTAATTTTGATATCTCATGTTGCATTTTTTCACCTTCATCGGTCACTTAAATGTAGATCCTTATGAAGGCTTTAGTGGGTGTTGAATTATTTTTTAGGGAATTTTTAGAACCCAATACTAATATCTATTATTCAATATGCCCTTGGAATAAATTCAAACTAATTTTCCAAACAAGACTTATGTAATTATACACACACTTTTTTCTTTCTTTTGAGGAGCTCGATATTGAAAGCTGAATTATCTCTAAGATTTAAGGATATTTAATATTTTAAATTCGAGTCCTATAGTATCCCTACTGAATATTCTTGTCTTTGATACTGCCTGATCTGGCCCTGATTTCGATTCTTTCAAGGCAAATTTTACTGCGATCTCGAGAATGACCTAATTATGGACTAGCTCACTAGAGCGAAATTGTATGAGCTGATGCCACATGTCACTCGTTTCCTCCTTCGGCTTTGAAATTGATACAAAAAAATCTATAGTTCATGTACTTGCAACCAATTTTTACTGATTTCCCGATACGGTGCTCGGAGAGAGATTTATGATGATTTTCCCACTATCACCTCTTTCTGATGAAAGTGCGGAGGCTTACTAACTCCACGAGGATCCTCTCTCTAGAAAATGTATTGAGAACCAAGATACTGAAATTTTTATACGATGTTCCTTAAGATTTCGGCTTTTCTATGTAAAAATTTCAGCTTCTCGACGCTTTTTTAGACGTTATAGCGAAAAGTCCATGATGACATGTTTTAGGTAAAATTTGGGATCCTGAAAAAAGCCCTAACTTCCGACGGATCATATCTGCGAAAATATTGCGAACCAAGATCTGAAATTTTTCCACGACATTCCTCAAAGATTTTGGCTTCACTTTGCAAACATTTTTAGCATCTGAAACTTCAGTAGAAAAATGTTATATCAAAAATTCCAAGATGACTTGTTTGGGAGAGCGGCAAAACCCCAGAATCCAAAGGCTTTCGATACCAAATGTTATGAAACCCGCTCCAAAAAATAGAAGAAAGAGACCAACACCTTGTAAATAAGCCACTTCGAGAAACCTCCAATACATTACATAAATGAAAAAAATCTTGGATGATACAAATTACCAAAACCTCCTTCTATATATAGGTGTCCATGGGGTCACGATATAATCGTAGCCAACCTAACAATAATAATGTAAGGGAACGATAATAACAATGTGGGGTTACAAGGGTAGAAAAATAAAAATAAGGAGGTTATAATAACAAAATAAATAGGACTATACTACTAATATATGGACCCTAATATACCTCAACCCAATTTGTTCACTCATTATTACAAATCGTTTGCCAAGAAGATAGTTTAACTCCACATCTTTAGTGCATGTATAATTGTTGCTAGGCTGAAGGTTATGTGTTGGAGGTATTTAAACTGCTCGTGCTCGTTTTAACTTTCATGGCTCATATCATACCCGGTTTACATCTGCATAAGGACCCCACCATGTCTTATCTTCCAAGAATTTGTACATACTACAAACTCCTAGCCTCGATGCTATAATCTCCAACAACTTTGGAGCATTTGTCAACAAATGCTTAAGCTACTCAAAGAAATATCCTCACACTCCTACATTCAATCAAAAATTCTTTAATTTCCCCTCTGCATTGTTGTAATATGATAAGAAACCTGTGATAAGTTCTTGATGAACCTCATGTAGTAACCTAGAAATGCCATGAATGATATCACCTCTACATCTACATTCTTAGGAGCTACCCACTCCATTATGGACCTTATATTTTACGGATACTGTCGCAATGCATTCCTTGGAGACAACATAACATTTCCCAAGTAGTGTACCTCGATCTAAAATGAAATTTCATTTTCTAAAGCTTGCGCATACAAGCTGATGCTCTCTGAACGTCGCTCAACACTATTGTCAAATGATCGACATTCTCTTCCTCATTTAGAATACAACAATATGTCATCAATGAAACACAATAAAAAACTTTATCCCAAATAATGACACATCACATTGTTCATCAAACACATAAATGTAGTTAGAGCATTAGTGAAAATCGAATGAAACTACAACAAACTCATAATGCTCATACCTAGTCTGAATGAATTCTTATATATGTCACTACTCTTTGATGCATGCCTCTAATGATATCTCGATCTCAAGTCGATCTTAGAGAAACAATCTTGCTCCCTTCAATTCATCAAACAAATCATTGGTCCTCGGTAATGGGTACCTGTTATTTATCGTCACTTTGTTCATCTACCTTAGTCGATGCATAGTCTAAGAGTTTCTCATCCTTATTTTTCACGAACAATGTTGGCGCACATGTCGATACAATTACCAATGGCCTAATGTCAGAGATTTTCCAAGCATCTATTTTACTGCAAATTTAGTGCTCTACCAACTTAGGTGTTCTCATCCGTGGCAAGGTGCATTTAATGTTGGATTTGACCCTGACATCAACTAAATAGAAAATTATACCTTCATGTGAGGTGGAAACTTTGAAATATCTCTTGGAAACACATCCTGAAAGTGTTGCAAATTTGTATACTAGCTCGAGAATCTATATCATCAACCTCGTCCACCTTTGTTAGTAGATATATGGACTACAAAATAACACGCACCATTTCCTGCAACTATGTTTGGCCTACCACGAGTACTGTCCACCATCCTAGCGATGTGGATTTCTTCTTTTCTGGCAAAACCCTTGGTTCCCCATTGTCATCCAAGAATTCAATAGGTGATAGACATCTACCTTGGTCATATGAAGATATAACCAATCCATAACCCCTAGCATATTGTATGATCACGATGGAAATATGCTCACAATGAGTTTCACGTAGACATACTATTTAACTAAAATGCACAAGCTCTTACCCGATGGTGAACTATTTTCTTTGTACACCGTGGCCAACTACACTAACTTTCAAGATTACTTGCATGCATTTCCTTACTCGAAAGCCACAATTATCCACCAAATTAGGAATAACATAATTATAACTAGATCCAGAAGCCAATTAATACGAAAGCAACTTGATCTACAAATCTTTCCATCCATCTCAATGATAGAAGCTTGGTGATGTGCATGTGTGTTGTCCATGACTACATGAATACGAGGGATGCTACTTCTAACATGCAACGAGTCTCCTCCACTCTGTGCTCTCTCTATATTAAGCCTACCAACTCATTTTTATTGACAATCTCTCTCTTAGAAATTCTCTTCACCACATATCCAACATTCCAACTTCCCTCCCATACCATTACCTCCATGTTTGTGATGTATGTTGATTTTGTGGTCTGTGCTATCCAGCTACATTAAAATTTAGTTGAAGTGCCAAATTTTATTTCTCATCGACATTATGAGGCCTTTCCCTCTTAGGTTTCCATTTACCTTTACCTTTTTCCTTCCCTTTCCACCCTCGGCGCGACTCATTTTTGCACTTTGATATGGTTCACTATCAAATTCCTATGCTTCCCAAATGACTTCCTCAAGTGATCAAGGCTCATCATACTAAATGCTGATCTCTAAATTCTAATGGAAAACCAGCGAAAAATCTCTAAACTTTAGCCTTCTCATCCTCAAGATACGATACATACCTCGATATCTCCAATAAATTTATTGTTTACTCTTCATTTGTCATTGATCCCATCCTTAGGTCATAGAATTTATTATTTGGCCTTGCTTTCATAGTACCTCCCTAACAAGTACTTATTCCTAAAAATCATTTGGAACTCATGCCGATTTAAGTCCTCTTTGTTATGATATCTCTTGCACTGCTTCACATCTTCCCCACCATATGTCTTATTTACCTTTCAATGTCAAGATATAAATTATGGCCTTAATGTTATCTATGTAGTTATGAAATTCAAACAATTTATTCATTCCAAGTAACTAACCCTCTTCATCTTCTGGTCTCTTTAAGTAAGCATCAAAAATTAGGAAATTGGTTTTAATTTCTTGAATTCAACGAGAAAGAATCCCATGACATGCTGCTTGCTCTTGTAAGGATGATACGGAAGTGATGATCATGATATTTATCTAAACGAACTAGAATAGTACCTTTACTCCTCATCCCTCCTATCCCGGTGTCCAACAACCTCTCATATTTCACTACTTTAAGCTGCTCTATCTAGCTGTGGCTGCATGCAGACCTGTTGTCTATTATGCATTAGTGTTTTTCGTCTCGTCCATAAAGATGATCCTAAGTGTCCCTGTCTGCATAGCTAAAATCTCAAAAGGAAGTGTGCATGACTCAACTGCTTTTTCTCTCTTATGTCTATATGATCTTGCTCATTATCCACACTTTACAGCTCCTTATTTCTACCTTTAGGCAGTTCTCGATATGTGTACACAAATTAGAATGGTTCGCTTTCCATGTTTCTTAGGATGAGCTCATAGGGAGAGTGCTTGTAGTCTACCATATTTCTATCCATGTCGATGTTATTCCTGCAAATACAATATGTCATCTAAACCAGAAGTAATAATAAATAAACATACCTTAGTGTACCTTGAGGAGGATACGTCCTGCAATATCAACCAATCAATGTAATACGTGTATATACAAAATCACATATAACAACATATAAACTCATATAACACATGGTATACCAACACATAAAACATCATTCCTGAGTCGAGTCTAGTTGTAGATGCATAACCATGCAAAATAGACACCAATGGACTTGACCACACACGATCATAAGAAAGGGCCAAAAACTAGCATAAAGAAAAAGTGAAACCCATCATGACCACTAACAATGCATGTTCAACATAAAACATCGCTCAATGCAACAATACATGGACAATACACAAAGCACTGTGATGCAATATGTAACCTAGTATAGTTAAGCAAAGCATACACAAACATGTAACAATATGTAGAGAAATTTTGTATGTACAATGCACGAGCATGAATAACATATAATCATTCCTTCCACTCATGACAACATGTTGATAACAACATCATTAGTCCTCCCATGGAGACACCACTTCCACCATGTCCAAAAAACACGAGATGCACTGAAACACGTACACGGTAGGTATGAGAAACACATATGCAAGCAATAGAAAAACGCATGACCAACACACCACTCGTCACATTCCAAGGGTTGAAACCATGCTGCAGTATCACTATGCAACACCCCCTTCCCACATCTATGGAAGCAACCCGGTCGGTCGGTGTAAATATGTAGCCGGAGGCTACTATAATGAGAGTTTGACCTCCTATGTTATCTTAAGGAAGTGGAAGCATTGGAAAAATAACATACATACCTTGTAAATCATCATTGACACCAGGTAAGGCATTCCCAAACCTTCCAAGCCTCTTTCCCCTAGTTAAAAATGACCTTTTGGCCTCTTTGAGCTATATACGCGAGGTATAACTCTTTTGCGCAAGCCGGTCGCTAAGGAGGCTATGGCGCGGAAATCAGGCTTGACACTACATGCCAACGAATAGGGCCCCAAATGCTCGAATTCTATGTCTACGAGGATCCGTCGAGCCACCTTTTCGGGCCCAGAGCGAGAGTCCTTTCGCCCTGAAAAATTCATGAAAATTTAAAGGGATGGTCAATAACGGTAGGATAATGGTGCAGACACAAGAATATAATTAATGAATCAACAACTCACTGATAGCCATGACATAAATTTTTTCAAACATGTCACAAACATTGAATCTATAGGTGTAAACAAAATATTTAAGAATAGGGATGTCATACTTACTTGAGAATCATTAATAATAATTTATCCTTCTTACATCATTAGCTGCAATACAATCTATTTGACAAAATATACATCATGCACATTCATTAACATGTAAAAAAATGGAGAGATCCAAACATCGTCATTGGTAAAATGCATCTTTATAAGCATCGTAGTAGAACGAGAAAGTATAGTGAGATACAAAAACAATAAAAACCACATGAGAAACCAATACATTTTACATAAAAAAATACCACATGAATGACTTATTCATTATTAAATGTAAAAAGCGAGCTGGAGATCAGAGTTCCAAGTTCCACCCGAGCCATGGATTGGTTGATTCAAATCTCTCTTCAACCAATAATTGTCGTGCCATATTCCATGCATCAATGTGGGACCTACGAAACCAAAATACCCAGACCGGAGCCATCCTGAGGCTAAACCACCCTTAATATCATCAATATAAATTGGGCTTTACCATGATCCATCCTAGATCACTAGGCCAAAACAATAAACATGTCATAACCAAATTTAACATGATCTACACTTTCGATCACTAGGAAAACACTATAATATAAATTGGGATTTACGCATGATCCCCCTAAACTATGAGGAATTTTCACGTCTCTTAGTCTCTTGGGATTTAACACAACCTAAATTTTGAATCAAGCATCACTAGGCCTAAAACAAAGACAAAATTTTAAGGCTTTTCTATATATCCCAAACTGGGGATTCTTAGGCACGATGAGAGAAAACGACCTCTATAGTATTTCTTGTGTATCCCATGCCATTAACTATTCAAGGATTCCTAGGCCTCTTTCAGGGGCAACACACTATACGACTTTACCACAACCCAAAAGTATGGCTCGGTGGTTACTAGGCGATGTGTTATATCCAATTCGGAGATCCACCCCACTCGGCTTTGAATCGATTTGTTACCCGGCTAAAACACAAAACCACGATAACTCCACGAAAGCCATGGTTATGCTGGAAATGGAAAAGGCTAAGGATGAAAACAATTTCACGCCGATGACAAGGCAGAGAAAAGAACCACATGAAATACCATGAGATTCCATATTTTAGCAAAGGAAAACACACATCCAAATAGATAACTTCGAGGCCTACGGATTTGTAAGCTTCTTGATTGTTGCTCCTCCTTACTTTCTTCCTCCTTCTTCTTGCTTTCTTGCCTTTTCTTGGGTCCAATGCCAAAATGCGCCAAGAAAATATAAGTGTCCAAGAGTGAGTGAGTTAGAGAGAGAGAGTGAGGAGAGTGTAAGTGAGAGAATAATGAGAGAGCTCCATGCACTCACAAAAAGGTGCCGTACTAATCCTCGAGAAGCCTTTTTCTAAAAAGAGGCCTCTGATTTTCTTCATTTCAATTATTTTCCTTCATTTTACTCGCACATGCATCCTTGTGACCTTTCATATCATTTTTTTCTACTAATTTTCATTATTTTCACAAATCAATGTTCCAAGAATGCCATTTTCCTTTCCAAATCCGTTTTCCTTTTCCTTTGCCAATTTCCTTTAGCCATAATAAACCAAATGAACACCCACGGGGATGTTTTTCCCCAACATTTAGCTTGGAATACATGTCCAGTGAGCTATGGTTATTATTTCTTAACTTTATTACATGGAATTTTTCACTAGGGCTATTACGGTCAAGGACTTATCCATTGAGTGGTTTCTTAGCATGTTTGAGTGATTTTTACGAGTTGAGTTTTGAGATAATGTAATTTGTGTTTTACAATCTAATGGATAGAGATGTGAGTTTGAATGTTGCAATTTTTCAATTTTTTTGTTCATATATTTTATTCAAATATGTGAATATATATTTTGGATGTAAATAGACTTTTTAAGAGTTTATTTATGTTTGAAGCGTTCTATGTTGTGTAGTTTTCAATGTGTCTACACCATTAAATGGAAATTTAATCCTTGAACTAAAAATGTGAAATTTGAGATAATAGTGAATTGTTATTAACATATGTTTCCCATTGAAAGTTTTATATCATCACTCTCCACTATAGGTTTTAAATGTTTTGAGATCTAAGGTTATCCAAATGTTAATAAATATCAAATATTGATTTGATAGATATTTATTTGTAAATATTTTGAGATTATATATATAGTGAAAAATGAAGAAAATTTGAGGTCCAGGTTGCCATGAGAAGAATGAAGAACATAAGAATATCTAAATATAAGAATAGAAAAATACCCTACATAATCCTATAAAAATAGGAAGGGTGAAATGAAATGTCGAGTTTGGGTGCACTGGAATAAATTAATAATTTTAGTAGTTTTTAGCATCAAAGAACTATGAGACTCACTATTTACTACACCAAGCACTAAACCCAAAGTAGAGAAAAAGTAGGGGTGCCTTCCTGAGCATATATATCCTAGTCATTCTAGTGCACTATCATGATTGTAGAAGTAGTGTAAGGTAAAAGGTTTTAGAAATCATTAATGCTACTGCACGCAAAGCGAGGGGGAGATGCATTGATCCATCCATCACGATGACTACACATTTTTACACATGTTATTGGGAGTTGATCGTAATGCTTCACTCAACATGTTGAACTTAACAAATAGATCTCCTGTGAAAATTTTTAAAGTATAAAATAGATCTCTACATATTAAAACAATTCTTAATTATTAGAGCTATGATTTGTATAAAATAAAAAACCGGAATTAAAATTTTCTTATTTTTTATTTTATTTTATTTTGATTATAGGTTTACATAAATTTGAATACATATTAGTGAGATATAATTATTTGCTATAAAATTAAGTTCAAAATTTGTAATCACCTATTCTAAATATTTTCGATAAATTTATAAAAATATATAAGTGAAAATATATTAGAAACACATATCTCATATCTATCTATTCAAATTATTACTTTTTATGGAATTTCTAATTTAAAGTTTTATAAAAAATATTAAGTAAAATTTAGTTTTTGAAAAAAATATATAATAAAAAAATTTATTTATTAATTTGATAAATCATTTTTAAGTCAAATTTCTATTCATAGTTTCAAAAGGAAATACATCGGAGGAAAAACACGAGGTAGTCTCACCCTAACCATGTTTGTTTACTACGCCCTTAGAAAGCATATGACAATGAAACATAAAAACAAAGAGAGATTTCATAGTCCACAATATATGAGGCCATAGGGCCCGATAAAGAAAACATATAAAAAAAGCATGTATCCATGCTAGTCGTGAAGAGACATGATGGAAGGCTTTGGGTTTATGCGGAGTTGTACTAACGGGGCGACGAGAGGGAGAAAGAGCGTGTAGGCATGCTCTTGGAAATGGGCCCATCAAGGCCTTTGGTTTCTCGACCTTCTCGCGAGTAGAAAATTTTGGCCACACCGGACCATCGTAATGCGCTCCCGGGTATGGAATTCAAAATAATGCATAAAAGTATATATCAATTCGGCGCATGCTCCTTTGGATGAATTCGTTACGAATTCTTGAGACGATCCAAGATAAAGTGAATCACCTCTCGGAGAAGTACTCCATGAAACAACTTTGTTGCGGACCGCAACCACACCTGAAAGCGCACTAGCATGGGACGCTCGGATCCGCGATGATGAGTTTAACCCCCTCTCTATAGAGCATACAAATAGAGTTGATCCCGACTCCGACGGGAACCCCCTCATCATCGTCGACGAGCAGGTTGGCCTCATGCATCTTCTCCAATGAGCACCACCACCTCTGCCTCCCTAGAAACCCCATGGCTCAACCTCTCCCCATTCTGACCTTCCAAACTACCATCGGCATTTCCAAACACAAGTGCAAGCCAAGACCGAAGACATTTTCATGCCATGACTGTCTGGATGGGTGGAACACTGGAAAGAGGACCTCTCACAGAGAGGAGGCTGGCCTCATGCTTGAAACCTCGACAACACCATAGTGTAACAAAGATCACCCATTCATAAGTTCCCAAAGAAACGATGCGAGAGGAAAGAACCACCGGCTCTAAGGCCGGAAGAAAGCCTCCTCCCCATCTAGTGCTAGGCACCCACAACTCTCAATGCAACTTCTCACTATGAACAAATAGAAAGCGCGGGCGAGACGTGCCAATGGAACCAACGCACTGCAGTGAGGAGCCTGTAATCGGACATGGGAGGTGCACTACAATACTCTCGCCACACCAAAGAGAGCTAATTCACATCCAACTCTGGACTAAAATCACCTCTAGCAAAGCGGAATTAACAATATGCCAACCCCCCTCAAATCCACATACACCACTTTCCTTGTAGTCCCGCCCTTACCATGCTCGAATTCACAAAATTAGAGCTCCCCTTTCTTTTGTTGAAAACACTCCTACGACTATGTCGATCCGCCTACTACCACAAAGAACTTCACGCGCCTTCCCTCCTCTTCTCCCAACACTCCATACATAGGCTCCAAAACTCTCCCTTGCCACACTAAATAATGTCCATCAAAAACGGGTGCCATCCATAACGCTCATGGCTTCACCACCCTGCATGTGACGCAATTTGATATGAAGTTTCACATGTTGATACTCGATGTCCTTACGTGCTAGAGGTAATATGAGATGTTCATGAGTCCGGCCCTCCCATATGTCTTCACACACTTATTATGTGTGTCCCCATGTTCCCACACCAACATCCTCTTCTTCGTTCCTCATCCCCATCGAGGATTCATAAATTAATTTATAATTAAATTAATTCACTAGATTAATTTAATTTACATAAAGTATAAACATGAAGTAAATGTGAATGAAATTTCTAACAAATAGAACTTATTTAAGCGCGAGAGGCACTTTCAAAACCTAGTATTAGGGAAATGTGTAGGCGTTAGATGCACTGAATGTAAATATTGTGTGTCCAACAATTTTCCCAAATATTTTACTTTTATAACACTTTTTAAATTAAATCTAAAAGAAAATTCATTTTTTATAAAAACTTCTCAAAATTGAAAAAGCTTAATTTAAATACCTGGATATGCGGTAATTGGACAAAATAGAGTGAATATGATGGTGCATGGATGGATAACATGGTAATAAAGTGTATTTATGCTTAAAAACAAAGAGATAAAAAATGAGGGACAACATCTCCCCCATGCATGATGTTCAAACATGTCCTCATGCTTGCTTCTTCCTTTTGAGACCCTCTTTTGAGTTCGATGTTGATATCGTCACGACCTTGATGCTTCTGGCTAGAGGCTGCTTGCAAAGAGTCTATACCTTTGTATTGTTCCTCTTTGTAGATTGAAGCCTTGACCTTTTTTCTTTTCATATTTGATCTTCCATAAGTTTTTCTCTTTGAGCCACTCTGAAATGCTTGCATGGAAAGAATATTGTTCTTTGTTTTCGGTTTTCCCACTTCTTCATTCAACCTCTCATTCTCTTTGATCAATTTTTCATTGTTTTTCTTGTATGTTTCATTTTCTCTCTTGCAGAGTGCCTCTCCGGTATCAGGTTTACCTCCAAATTATCGAGTCGATTCTTTGATTTTGCTAAGGTTCTTCTCTTTTTATTCCACTTTGGTGTCTTTAGCAATTAGGCTGGCCTCCAATCTCATCATTGTCAAATGTGAGTCTTTTTCTAATGGGATTTCATGAACCTCCTGCTGCGATCTTTCAAGAATTTCTGTTTGCTTGTTTGGTCAAAGGGAGATGTCTCGATAATTTCCACTTCGGTTCTCTTACGCTTACGCTTATGCTGCTAAATTCGTTTCTTCTTTGCCTCCTGAGGAATGGACGGGAAGGATATCTCTCTTTAAATCATGAGCTCGTGTCTTGTTTCTTCTTAGATATTGTTCTTGGATAAAGGGGTGAATTCATTATACTCCTTATTTCTACGGGCTGGTTTGAATTTTTCTTCTATGGTTTGTTACTTGCAAAATGACTTTGAGTTCCAGAATTCCCACCCACATCACACCCTTAGTTTTTAAATGATAATCAACAAGAATTTTAATGAGCCCTTGATGATGGATTTGTGCCTCCTTAGGTTTGGTCTACGGTCTTCACATTTTTCTATCATCTAATCAAATTTCTATGGAAAAAGGTATGGAAAATTGATTCTTATGTCCTCCCCTTGATGTCTTTGAAGAAACCTAATCGCGGTAGAGGTGAACTATGTTGTGCCTCTCGTCACATGTGAATAATTTTTGGATGATCAATGCTAATTGTTCCCAAGTATCATTGAACCATTCTGCGAGAATCTTGGATTACGCTCAAAGGATCCCGCTTTACGGTTTTGTCTATGGGAAGAAGGGTCGAGTCCCTTATCTTTAAAATGAAACCCTTTGTGATATTTTCCATACGATAATGTCAAATCTAGGGCTTCAAAAATTGACTACGAAGTTGAGGGAATGTCTAAAGCTGCCCACCATAGTTTGATCTTTTTTATAATTATTTATGAATTACTTTATAATGTCTTAATTATGCCCTTTAAAATTCTGAAGGAAAACTATCGGACACCTTTGGTAAAGTTTTTCTATTGTTTCTTTACCCCAATGCTCGATGTGAAAGTCTTTAGGTTCTATCCTTGTTGCCATGTTTTACGAAAATCATTTAATATATCCTTCCATGACATCATCCTCATTTTGAAAAATAAAAATTCATTTTCTAGATATGTCGATATATACATTATGGTAGTGAAGCTTACACTCTTTTTGATGCCCTTGGCAGAAAGAAAGTGAAACAAAATCCCCTATTCTCTTGAAATAAATGAACTATTTGTATCCACAAACAAAAGATTTGATGTAGAAAAAGATTATAAAAACATAGAAAACATGTTTTTATTAATCTACTCTTTTTATTTGATCCTTTGTTTCGTCAAAAATAAAGAAATAAAAATTCATTGCCTCTAATTGTAGAAAACTACGTGTCTTTTGTTGACTATGTAAAGAAAATAAAAATAAAAATTATACGGCAGTGCTCATTTTGTCATTCAATTTCACACAAAATTCCTTCTCTTCTAAGGAAACAGCATTATACATTCAATCTAGAATGTCCACAAGCTCAACGTGTGTGCTAGAAAATTCAAAGAATGGCTAAGCTGATTTCATCAAAAATCTCATAAAAAATGAGTTCTTGTGTCTTCAAAATTCATAAAACATTTCTCTCTTGTATACAAAAAAATTCTGACCATGTTTTTTCTTGCCTCTTAACCCATAGATTACCGATCTCTTTCATTGCAAAAATTCACCACAAATATTTTCTCTTGTTTCGAAATCTCTCATTATGTGTGTAAATGCAATGAATTGTGTTTATACAAACCATTCAAAAAATGAAACAAGTGATGCCACTTTGTGTGTTAAAAATTGAACACTCTATTCTAAAAAATGCAACAAGTGATGCCACTTGTGTGTTAAAGAAATTGAACACTGCGATGTTCTTTTTTTGTATTGAAATAAAAATCGAAAAGTGCTATATGCAACCATACATGAAAAAATTTCAGTGCACAGATTTGGCGGTGATATTCATGATTTCTGCGAGTTGTACTTGAGTTTCTATGGTTTTAAACATCGCCATCTTAATCAAAAATCTCCCTTAATATCTCAAATATTCACTCATTAAATCAATAGAAGAATATGTCGTGAGCTAGTGGAAGAAGTTTATTGGAATGGTGGAAGTGACACATTGTGTGGAAAATGACAAGTTTAAACGGTAGGCGTAAAGCACTTCATTTTATAACTCATAGTTCACACAAAAATCCCGCGATACTCTATGAATATATGTTACGATTTCAATGTCGAAAATCTTGGTCTCTTCTCTTATCTTCATGCTTCACGGGATCTCTGCACCTTGATAGTAGTGCTAGCCGTTGACACAACTTTTCGGATTTCTTGGCTCCAAAATTTGAGTCAATTCTTCTTATCTCTCAGTCTCCTTCTATCTGATATACCTTCTTATCTCTCTCCTACGCACTTAATTTCCTCTATTCCTTTGTATCTCTCCCTCACATTCCTTTGTTAATTTGTTCTTCATAGGGTCTCTCGAGATGCATGTTGATGGTTTGGACGGCATTCCACTCCCTCCTTGAGCTTGTAAAGAGTCTATGATGGTGAAGAACACATGGTTTCGGAGGAGTTTGAGGTCTAAGAATGCGCGGAGGCTCTTACCGGTTACATAGGGTTTGCAACACTATGTTTTTTGAATTTTTTACCATTATTGTACTGTCAGCCGGTTGGTGATGCCTTTGTGGCTTAACTTTTACGACTAGCTTTGTGCTGCTAGCTCCACGGTGTACTCTCCCATTATCCACATTCTTGGCTCTATTTATTACACAATACAACTTTTTCGTTTTGTATTCATGGCATACATCGATCATCATTTTCTTATCCATATCTCCCATGCATCATTCCCTCGTCATTTTTCCATTCCAACCCATTGCACATGTATCATTTCTCTTCCTTACCATGCATTCATTTTATTGCATAATTTTAAAATTTAGGTTAGTTAATTGCATTTTCATGTATCATAATTGCATCTACTACCCATTACACTTAGCTTTTAATCCATATATATGATTGTGCTCTCAATAATATAGTTTGCATATTTGTTTTGTTTTGAGATTTTCATATTGTGCTCTCACATATTGATTTTAACTTAGGTTTTGACCTTTATTTAAGTTTAAAAATGACCAATGGAATGGTCATATTTTAAAATTAAATTTTTACCATGGAAACTTAACCTTTTTGTTTTCTTTTTGTAGGTCCAACAAAGGGTTTCAATAATTTAGCCTTTTTGTTTGCGAGTATTTTATGTTTAAGAAAAGTAGGGTTAATGTGATTCTGGATAAAGGAATAATATATGGTTTATGGAATGATTAGTTAAATAGTTAGGATAGTGGATGTAGGATAAAGGATATAAAGTGGGTAAAATAGTGAATATGAATAGGAATGTAATGATTACAATATGAGGTGATGATGAAATGTAGGTAGAATATTCATATTAAGTGCTAAATTAGCTTTATCGATCTCTATAATTTTTTTATAAACTGAGAAATTTTAGGAGAAAAAAATTCACTTCTTTGTACTTGTATTCCCACAAATCGTTTGATGTCCATGATGTCCTTTGGCCAAATGATGGTCAACATTGTCTCTGATGATGGCTCTTCCGGGATATGTAGAAATGTAAAGAGACTTATTTCCACTTTTGCATCGATTATTGATTCGGAATGATGTTGTTCGAGGTCTCTTCTGCAATTTGAATTTTGACATTTCGGGTCCCTTCTATCACGCTTTTAAGTGTTGAATATTGGTGTAGTTCGGTCCCTTCGGCATTTTTGTTTAGCTACATCCCTTCTAATATTTCGGGTCCCTATCGGCATAATTTTCAACAATGCCTCAAAGTTTCTTCTGTCATATGATACATGTCCCTTCTTGATAATATTCTCGATGATATCTCATCTCCCTTCTACATAGTATGTTCAATGATGTATCAAGTCCTTGCTTCTCAATATTTTCGGTGTATGTATCGGGTCCCTTCGAATAGTATGTTCAATGATGTATTAGGTCCAATGTCTGCTCAATATTTTCGAGTGATGTATCGGGTCCCTTATACATAGTATGTTCAATGATGTATTAGGTCTCTTTGTTCTTGTAATTCATATTCCTTCTTCAATTCGAAAGTTGCTCAAACTAGTTACATAGTTTTATTACAAGCTTCCCTTGTTAATGTTAATACTTGTCCTTGAGTCTTGCATGTACGAGAGGGTATATATATTATCTATGCGAAGGAAAATCTAAAAGAAAAACATACTTCATATTAGCCAAACAAGTTAGGGTTTTCCGATTATGAATTTGAGTTTGTATTGTGCAGTTTCTGATTTTCACAACGAAAACCTTAGATATATCTATGTATATATACTATATATATACACATAGATATATATATATATATATATATATATATATATATATATTGTATCCTTCTTCACGGAGTTATGAAAGGCATTTTTCTATGTTGTCCCATTAGTTCCGGATCGGTGTCTGTTGAAATTGGCCCTCGTAGATTTCCTCTTTATTTATAGGCTTATTGTAAACTTTTAAGCCTATGTCCGTAACGAAAAATGAAATAGATGCTTCGTCGATTGTTTTTTATCTTTAAAGCTCCATTGTCAAATATTTATTCAATCTCATATGGCAGGAAAGCGATGAGTACGTATGACTTTTTCTTTGAAATATTTAAACTTGGAGGTCGAACAATAGCGCCCAATCTCCTTTTTTAAAGCACTTTATTCTTGATAAATCGATCACGCCATTTAATTATTTGTTCTTGCATAAGAGATGTGTGCTCTACTCCTTGTTTTCAGCATCTCATCCGTTTTATTTAATTCATGACTCTTTGTTCGATTCCCTCGAGATAATTCCATTTCCCAACTTTCTTGTTGCTAACTTGAACGTATGTATTTGAAACTCTATGGGTAACATGACTTGGTTTCCATACACCAAAGCGATGTGGACTAAACCCGTTGTATTTTCACTTCTTCTCTGTACCCATGAGTACATCTCTCAATTTCTACGACCGGTCCTTTCTATTCATTTGTCTGAGTCTTCATCATGATATTCTCTAGGAATTTGTTTGTTGATTCCACTTGCTCATTTTCTTGAGGATGGTACGGAGTTTATTTTCTATGTTTGATCTTGTACTTCTTTGTAAGGTCTTGAATAATCTTTTATGTAGGCTGTGTGCCTTGGTCGGTTAAAATGTTGTCATGAAACTCCATACCTTACAAACATCTCTCTTCAAATATAAGAATACATGGCTATATCTTATGTTTCTCATGCCACTTGCCTTTTGCCTCTACCCACTCATTAACATAATTTGTACATACCAATATGTACTTCTTCTGTTTGATGGCGGTTTGATTGGTCTAAAATCTAGAACCCATTGCTCAAATGGTTCTATCAATGCTTGTGGCTTTAATGGAATTTCATCTAGCCATTGGTCTTCCAACTCTTTGAACTCATCACATCTCTTCACATAGGCCTTGGAGTCTTTGAAGATGACCATTGATAGTAGCCAAGTTTTAGCACTTTGTATGTCATAAAGCATGCTGCCAAATGAACACCCACATGGCTCGTCATGACACTTTCAAAATATCTATAATCTCGTCTTCTCTAATACATTTTCTTCTTATTAGATCAAAACCGGTGTAAAAGAGGTCACCATTGACCCAACTATTTCTAACACTTTCTCTAATTATCTTTCTTTTATGTTGTTATTTTTGTATTGAGAGGGTAGGATGCCAAATGATAAAAGTTGTCTATATATGCAAACCATGGATTTGTGATTATGAAATAGATTTTCATCGGAAAATTATCTGAAGCTAGTTTGGATCACCAGGTTAATCAAGTCTTGATATAAAGTACACGCTTGATTATCCTTGTTGGTGAATCTTGTACAATGATGTTAAATTCTTGCATCTAATCTTTAGCCATCTTGTTATTCTACTATTTTTATTTGCTTTTTCATTAAATATCTTATGGATGAATGATACATGTGGATGAATACTTGATAACTTGTTATGTAATGTTTAAATTTGTTAATTGCATGCCTGAAAACTAACATTTCTTTCCTTGTAAGTGAGAGTTCAATTCTTTGTTGGTGTTAAGTTTTTCTTGTAAAGTATATGGCATAATTAAGTGATTCTCTTTTGGTCCAAGTGATTATCCTATGGTTGTGTCGGATACATTAGTTGATATATGAAATGGAAATAGTCAATTGGGTCCCCAAAGAATGGGTGCAATTGACAATTTTCTTTTAATTTTTCAAATACATTTGTGAGTTATTTTTCCATTGGAATTCCACATCTTTATAGTCTTGAATAAAAAATAAAGCTATTTTAGCAAATTTTCAATAAATATACTATAGTATCTGCATAACCCAAGAAACTTATTACTTATTTATGTGTTGTGGGTGTATTAAATTCACAATGACTTTAATTTTGTTGGGTCCACCTTAATTCTTGAAGAAGAAGCATGGTGTCTGAACATATTCCCTCAATTAGCATCATAAAGAATTTTTATTAACTATTGATAGATTTAGCCATACTGTCTTTTCAAAAAAAAAAAATCAATATTTTGTAAAAAATCATCAAATGTTTTACTTTATACAGAGTGAAATCATCCATGTAGACCTCTACACACTCATGGATCAAATCAAAAAAGATTGCAGGACTTCTCTCTATAAAGTAGCAGCGACATTACGTAAAACAAAGGGTAAGACATTGTATGCATATGTTTTACATGGGCATGTAAATTTTGTCTTATATTGGTCTTCCAATGTTGTCTTTATCTGATTGTACCCACTAAATCCATCGAAGAAATGAAAAAGATTTCTTCTAGCTAATGAATCTAGCACTTGATCAATAAATGGTAAAACAAAGTGATCTTTTAATGTATCCTTATTGAGCTCTCTATAATCTACAAATTCTCCACTTTCGATTTTTATTAGGTACCACGGCTAAAGGGTGAAACCCATTGAATATCATAAATATGATAAATAAATCCATCATGTAGCAGATTTTACCGCAATTTTCCTATTTCCTTCATCATAAGATTCATCCTTCTTTGTGGGTGCTACGGGTTTTAATTTGATCATCAGTAAATGTGATGGATACAATTTCTTTTGATGAATCCCCTGCATGTCTATGTAATCCCAAGAAAAATGCTTGCGACTTCATATTGTGTTGTTCTAAGCTACTCTAAAATGTTTGGTTCTAAGATGAAAAAATGTAATAAGTCCTCATTTTTTTCCTCATCTCTAAAATTATAGGCTTGATTAATACTAAGAACATATTTAACTTCTTGTTGTTCTTCTCCATCAAGCCATGATAATAAAGAATGAGATTGAGCGGAGGATACAATGTAACATTTTTTCTTTCATCTCCATGTGCAATAATCATACTTCCTACCCTACATCCAATGTAGGCTTATATGATGTTAACCATGGTCTTTCTAAAATTAATGGATTCCTCGTAAATTTGTTTTTGGCTACAAAATCAAGAATTCTATAGATGCTCCCATGAACCAGGTGAGACAATGATATCTTCTAATATACCTTCTTGTACAACTTGATATCTATCTGCAGTTCTAAAACATAGTAAGTAGGTCTAATGTTGTTAAAATTCAAAAGTTTCACAGGTCTCTTTAGTCATAAAATTTATAGCTTCTCCAAATAAGTAAAGTGTTTGGCAGAAAATTTGTTGGTGAAATGGTAACCATAGTGATCATTGGATCAACATTTTTTTTAATGGTTGTATTTGTAGACTTGAGACTAGCTAAACTTCTAATTACATAGATTGTAGGTGGATCTATTTTCTTACGCCAGTTTCTTGTCGTAATTCCTTTATTTTTGTATATAAAATGTCTTTAATTGTGTGCAAAAAAATAATTTGACATATGTGTTCTTCAATTCATCTAGAATATGAAATTGAAATGGAGATATTGGGATTTTATATTGTACTAACCTCTCTGGATATTGTAAGGTTTGAGTCATAATAGTTACCCTTACGAATTTGTTGTTGATTGAGATTGTTCACTTTGTTCTCCCCATTAGGTTTTCTTCTTGGCTGGAGGGAGAATCTTTATGTAACACCTTCCCAGAGACCTTAATTGGACGTCTTGTATGGGAATAATAGAATAGGTAAGATAATATGTTTCCTCTTCCACATTTTATTTTGGTTTATCCACTTTCTTACTGCATTAGCTCTTGTTTGAGTTGGCAATTGTGTTGGTCTATAAGGTGGTTGGTTATTGAAAGCGGTGAAACTCTTTGAGGTTGAGTTAACATTGGTTGATTTTGAAATTGGAAATGGAATTGGTTGATGTTGTTGGAATTGTTGGTATTGAGGGTATAGTTGTCTAGAGAGTGTGGTTTGTTTGATATTGATACTGTAGGGGTACATATGCTAAGGTGGTTGGTTTTACGCAACCATATCCATAACCTTTTGCAAGTTGGTTGTGATAATATTGTTGTGAGCTAACACCATGTGCGCATTAGAGTGTTCCATGAATTTTAAGGATATTGAAAATTCTGAGGGGTTTTGTTGAGGGAACTATTGAGGCATCTTTGGTTGTCAAGGTCTCCTTGGTGCCATATAGTACGAGATAATATACACTTACACTTCTTCCATTTGCAACTCTTTTTATTTAGAATGTTTCTATTGCATGATTTTACGCAAAGTCAGGACACTTATACACCTTGAAAAGTAAAATTCCCTTTAAGTGGATGTTTTGGCCTACACTTTGAAGTAGAATATTTCTAGATTTCATCTTGTTTTCCTTCTTCTTATTGTCTTTTAAGACACATACTTATGTTACCGAGAAGTGCTTAAGAATCATTTTGAAATTCTCTAGTAAACTTCCTATGCTCTTCTTTTACTACACTTGCTGCAAATTCGAAAACTCTTAAATGTAATATCTCTATTTCCCTTTTTTTCTCTTCCCTAGAGTATTTAAAACAAAGTTCAACAATTTCTACAAATGGTAAGTAGGTATCTCCTTTCCCATCACATTAGAGATATCTAAATGTTTTCATCTCTGATATAGTTAAGGAAATAGTGTACGGATGGTATCGAGATTTAGAGAATTTTGTTTGGATTTACGCAAATTGTAAAGAAATGTTTCAAATATCCCTCTAACTTTCATCTTCTTATTATGTCATCATAAAAATTTCTTCTTTTGAGTCTCTAGCCCTATAGTAAAAACATTCTTTTAAGAAAAAATTCTTCATATCATCCCAAGCGACAAGCTTGATAAATCCTATTATCTTCTCTAAACTCATAAACCATTTTAATGTTTTCTTTTGGAAATTAGCGAAGAGTTAAGTGTGTGTGTATCATCTTTGTGTATCCATAATTTCTACATAAAGATATCAAACTAGAAAATAAATTAATTAGGATCTTCTGTTGACATTCCAAAAAATTTAGGCAATACATAAGCTAGAATGTTTTTCATTTTCGGTTCTTCTCCTAATATTTCTCTTGCATCTAATATTGGAAAGCCAGAGGTAGCTTCTGATCATTGTTATTTTCCTTGTTCATTATCATGTAGTCTTCTATTTTTATTTTTTCTCTTCTTACATATTCTTCTATCTTTATTAGTGCTGATATTCTTCTATCTTCCTCTCTCTTTCTTTCTTCCTCAGTTTCCTTTCTTCCTCTCTTTTCTTCTCCATTCCCTTTGTTGTCTCTCATATTCAATTTTTAGCAAAGGATTTATAAGTAGCATATTAGATCCTTCTCCTTCTTCAACCATTTTCTATTCAAAGATTTGTAGTGTTTCAATATGAGATTGATTTGGTGTTTCTTCAACCACTTTGATTTGTTCAGAGGACAAGTTTCTCTAATTGTTCAACAGCTCGTTTCCTTGTTTCCTTTTGTTTCCCTAAGGAAAAGAGTTTCTTTTTTTGGTGATTTCTTTCTTTTTACCTCGAAGGATAACAAGATTTGTCTTTCAACTAGAGTTAATCTTTGTCTTGATCTCTTTTTTTCCTCTAACTCCTGCGGAGTACGTCCTCCAACAAGGGTGTTGATAGTCCTATAGATGGATTAATTGTTGGAGGATTTTTGTTTCTAATATCTATAGATAATTATCTCTAGGCATAAGAAAGCATAACTTAAATAAAAAGCATATAGTTTTTTTGTTGTTTTTGTTGTTTTTATATTTTTATCTTCCTAATTGACCACTTGAAATATGCTTCCAGGAAATGGCGCCCAAATGTTGGGTTGTTTGCGGGTAAGCTGCTTACAGGAAAGTATTTATTATCGATCTAGGCTTGTAGGACTTAGAAGCATCTCCAAGATATATGGGTTTCCGCTATGATCAGGTTTAGAAGATGAAATATTAATAATAGGAAATTCATATTATACACAATATAAATCTAAACTAAATAATTTCTAATTCAATTATGTTATTAAGCGAGAAGAAGCTCTTAACATAGGAGAACTTGTTTGTCCTTCTCTTACAAAACTACTTCATGAATTAGAAACCAAAACCACAAATGAGAAATAGATCAAGATGCATGAAAGAATAACTGAAGAGGCTCTTAACTAAAGAGATCTAGTTGTCCTTCATTATAGATTCATTCATCATTAATACTATTGTTAAATAGGAACTTGGAAAATCATTAAAAAGAGGAAAGATGAATACTAGCTCTAGCTCTTAATGAGATAGAATAGATGCTTAAATTAAACATTGGATTTCCCTTCATATGAAAAATAGAAATTATAATTAGATTCATCGACCTCATAAAACATCATCATATGTCTAATTAAGCCTCATCATATATCTAATTAAGCCTCCACCCTTTCCTGCGCACACTTAAATGATTTCAACTACTAAAAAGGAATTTAGTCAAGCATTCACAATATAATGACAACAAACGAAATATTAGAGTCTTTTAATTAATTATCAAAAGTTTGAAGTATCAAAGTTAAGTTACACAAATTCTACATATGGATGTCTTAGGTGTCTTAGACTTAAATACGAAAAAAATATAGAAACAAACTCATCTAAAATGTCTCCTCCAGCCATGATTATCCTTATCTATCTAAGTAGGTTGCGCTCATCCATCTAATCCTAAAATTCTGGAAAATCCCATAAAATAAGAGAAAATTGACCTATTTTCAGGATCTCCATAAAACCATGTCATGTTTGACCACCTTTGACAAGGCACATTTAGCTGGTTTGATTGAGCCAGGGTGTACATTTAATATTAGTTCCCAATATTTCTATTAATTTATCAGGCTCAAGCCCAAGTGTGATCTCGTCCAAAAAATGCACTTCAAATTCAATTTTTATAAAAGCTTCTAAGAATTGAAAAGCTTAATTTAAATAACTAGATATGCATTAATTAAACAAAATAGAGTGAATATGATAAAGTGTATGGATGGATATCATGGTAATAAAGTGTATTTTCTTAAACAAAAGAGATTAAAAACTAGGAGCCAACAATTTATATTTTACAAATGTTTCAATTTAGTGGTTTTTGCAGTCTCTCGATATCTCTATTGTCTAGTAATATCTCATTCTTATTATGTAAGGATGTAATTTTATTTATTATTAATGTATTGTATGGAATATTGCTAGAGTTAATCACACTTTTATTACATCTCTTCATCAATTAGTTTCCCTTTATTACTGCTTTGTGGAGACTGTTGATTTCTAGACCTTCGTATAGTCAAAGTCTACAAAGGGATTTTAAGGTCCTTTGCTACCCTGACCCTTACCAATTTACTTGTCCTGTGCCACTGAAGATATTGTAAATGCGGATTTATCCTCTATTAAAGAGGCAACAAAATGTGCATTAGCATTAAAGAAATTCTTTATACAATTAATTCTCTGCACTACCACTTAGCTTTGTGTACATGATGTGTGATTCCATTTACTGTTTTTATAAAGGTGAACTAATGAGCCTTAAGCATTCATCGCATTGAGACTACTTTCTTAGACCATTTTCTGGAGTACATTTAGTAAGGTGACCTAAGTCACTAGAAATATTATAGTTGAAAATTCATAAGCAGCTGGTGCAGACCTTAAGACATCGTAAGAACATGGTCATGTGAGTTTAAGCCATGGTAATAACGTGGGTTCTCAACAGAAAGCGTGTGTTTACATTTAATTCCTGAGATTCAGTAGCTCAAAATTGGGTAAACCATACCAATAACAGATGTTCTTGAGTCTATAATGATTTTAGCAGTGATTTTGTTTCTAAATGCTTAATCCAAAAAAAACAAAAAAAACATTAGGAAATGTTGCAGTATTTACCCCAATGGTTTTACAGTTTCAAATTTAAAATAATATCGCTTTGTTTCTCAACTGATAGTTAGATGAATGAAGTGTGATGCCCTTTTCTCTTGAACCATTTTGTCTGACTTTTTCTTTTTTAGCTTTTAAATATTTATCTTAAATTTTTTATTTTAGTTTCCATATTATGCATTTTGTCTGAAACTTCACATATTATTGGGATCAGAACGATAAAGCTTTGAAGTTCTTGTTCATAGTTATTATTATTGATTTATTAGGCCTCAGTAATATATTTAAAAAAAAATAAACTTTCTGAACATGTTAAATGATTATTTGTATTTGCGTTACAGTTTCTTTGCTAAAAATTGTAAACTTGTTTCTTTCTCTGTCTGCCATTGTTGTTAAGATTTACTCTGTTGTAAATTTGAATCTACTATGCGTTTACCTTCCACAACTGAGAAATGTTCTTGGTTTTTTCCATGATACCTCTGGTGTAGTTTATTGGGTCCATTTTATTGTTTGAAGCCTTTAAATTTCTGTAGTCATTTTGCTTTCTATGGGTACATGAATTAACCTAGGATCGCGGATTTGCTGCCATGTTTTCATGGGGCATATAGTTTGGCACATTCTCTCCTTGTTATTCACATTAGAGAACAGTTCAACATGTTAATGATAATGGGTTTTGAAACTGTCTTATAGTACAAAATAGCTAAAATCACATAAGTTATGATAAAGAACCTTACAAAAATCACATGAGAAATGATAGAGAACCTTGCAATTACAACAGGTATAATAATGAACCTTACACTCCCCTCGGGAGAGCAAGAACTTTGATGGAGTCCATAGTATGCATAGCGACGTACTTCCGAATGGAAATGGAGTTCCAGCAAAACTATTGTAAGCTAGATATTTGATGTTGCCTTATTTTACTATTTGGACAAGCATGGAAGAGATTTATTTTTTTGCAATTTGTCAAATCATGGTATGCTTCCAGAGATTGGATAGATTAAATTGCTTCACTTTTCAATGTTTTAACAAGTTGTACATTATCAATTGTGAAAATGCAGTAGTACAAAATGGGGGGCTCAAATGTGTGTTTACATTTGCCATGTTGAATAGTTCTTTTGTGTATATGCACGTAAGAGACCAGCTGTACGTTAGGGAAGTACAATAGCACCAGAAGGAATCCAATCGTCGGAGATCTTGTGATGCCAAAATGATAAGGTGCTTAGTGTTTAAGTGAAGTTTCTGATCAATGAAATCCTGGAATTTAGTTGGTTATATTACAAAAGCAAAGCCTCGTCTATCTGTTAATCATGTAGCCTACAAGGGGAAAAATATTACTTAGGTGTGCATGTTAGTTTATGGGAGTAACAAGTATGGCTGATGGGACGTCAATTGTTGAAATTGACATGAGGTTGGCACGACCTCATAAAAATAACCTTTTCAGGTCACTGTAAATGGTAGCATGTTGAAGCACTATAAAATAAGAGTTAAGTATATATTTCTACAAGCCTAAAATATCGAAGCAATAAGAACTATCCAAATGCAGGGTACAGTATGTTGGGCTAAGAAAGAGAAACTGAGGAATCGACTTTGAAGAAACCAAGGAGCTAAACAAGCAAATTTGATGGCTACGTTCACTCAACAGGAAATGGGAAACAAAACGGGAAATGGTGATGGAAGGAGAAACCAAAATCAACGGACTTCAACCATAGGAAGTGTTACCTTGTAAAACCTATGGCCCTCGAGTCCGTTCACCCTTCTTGCTGCGTACACAAATTATACATACGAGAAAATATCATGGGGAAATTTAAAAATTATAATGATGAAGAACATAATCCATATCATATGACATTTTATAAAATAAAATTACGAATTACTAGTTTGAAGCAAAATGAAAGGTTGCATTAGGTAAAGAAATGACAATCAAGATTCAAGACCGAGTCAAATTAAAAAAAAATGATTATATATGATTATATATTACTATGTTTCGATTGATGAACTTTGCAAGTCTAGTTCAATGACATTCTCCATATATAAACTAGAAACCTCCACTTATAACCAGGTTTCTGGACAAATCCTGAGAATTATTTCCAAAGGTTTTCTGGACAATCCCTTAGAATTAGTCCAATGAGGCCAGTTTTGGATGCTTCATGAAAAACCATTACTAGACTGTCTTTCATATTGTATTTCATATTGCCACGTTTCCATTTTGTTTCACCCGGTCCCGTAAGATTTTTAAAATTTCAATTCAGTTTCTATGTTCATTGACATTTCATAAAATAGGCCAACCTTCGAGATGACGAATTGGTATAAATAGAAAATTACCAGTGGGACAATATACCTGTAACTAAGGTGAAATCTACCTATAATTTGTTACAAATGGACAGTCATTATCCTCGGCACAATGTAGGATACCATCTACCTACTTTAATTTCTTACAAATGGCACAATGTGATTCATCTCTCCCTGCAATATTTGAAAGTTGATGCCTGCTTTCCAACTCATATATATAAATAATATTTGTGTTACTTTATATATACTAAAAACCTAATTAATTATTTGATGGATGGAATATACATTTATTCGCTTGCTTTTTAAGGTTGAAAACTTCTTAATGAATTAATTAATTATTTTATAAAAAGGAATCTATTTTTATTCACTTGTTTTTGTTTTTTTGTGTTTTAAGTGTTAGGAAAACTTCTCAATAAATTAACGATGTTAATTAGCAAAATTTCACCCTTATTATAATTAACAAAATATTCTTACTCATATAAATATTCTAATTATTTACTAGAAATTCTTTAATAAATTTCCATTACATTTTATTTAATACTAATTATTATAATAGACTTTTTTAATAACAGTTAGAATTTTCTTTAATAAATTTCCATTACATTTATTTAATACTAATTATTATAATAGACTTTTTTAATAACAAGTTAGAATTTTTTTTTTAATAGTTCAATTACATTTATTTAATACCAACTATTATAATGGACTTTATTTACAACTAACAATAATTTAGTGGACTTAATTCATAAGTATATATCATAATAATTTCTAATTATTTGATAGACATTCTTTAATAAAATCCCATTACATTTATTTAATACCAACTACCATAGTGGCCTTTATTTAATAATAAATGCACTATTTTCCGATCCTCCAATCATCAGATTTCATCTTATTAGCAAACAATGTATAAAGTATTTGTTCATGCAACATGATTCTTTTTCCTAGAAAATTATATCGATGAAATTAATGTACTTCACAATTTAGAGAATCAAGTACGGTGTTAATTATGATAATCAATATTTTTCATAATCGATTACTAAATCATGGTTACGAAAGCGTGGTTAAAACTTCTGAAAAAATCCATTAACTGTGTAAATTGCTTGCAATTCTTCTAGTAAGATTACAACAATTTCCTTCCAAGTTGTTGAAGAAATTATATAGAAATTCATTATGTACCATTATGGGCATGCACGAAATTTTGGAGAAATTCGAGGCGAATTTTTACGATCGAGGATAGATCAATGGCCGATTCATCCAAAAGAGAGAGGCAATCAATAGAGAAAGGATCATAAATGGTGGCTTCCCATCCAAAAATCCTCCACTTGAGATCTCTTAGACAATACAACAAAATTGGTGTTGAATTAGGCAGGACTCTCAAACAAACGAGAAGGAAACGATGGAAATCAATGTTCGAGGTTTTATGAGAAATGGAGATTCCATGGGTTTACGTGGAATCTCTGCAAATGTAGTTATATCTCTTAGGTTTTGATAACGAGTTTGGTGGGAATGCGAATAGACCATTTAAATGGTTTATGAAGAATTCTATAATCTTTCATTTGTGTTTTGGCCGGTTTTTAAGTCTTGGAGACACAATTCTAGGTATGCAATACACTACCCCATTTTAATGTATAAAAAATATTTTAAAGTAAAAAAGCGCATATAAAATTAATTTAAAGTTTAAAGCTGGGAAATAACATGCAATTTTTGTTTTCACAACCACAGAAGAGCAGGTATTCAATAATATTCGATCGCTGGAGGCCCTTATTTGTTCACATTTTCCTTTTCCACTTATGAAAAACAAGTGTTGATACCATTTGATGGTGAAGGAAGGAAAATGGATGCCAATGTTTGATCACTTTTTCCACACGTAGTGAGTGCAAGTAGTTGAAGATGAATCATGGAGGACAATATTTGTTCACCCCTTTTGTTGATCTATAACGGCAGTGACTAATATCAGAAAGAAAAATGTAGGTTGAATATGAGATTTATTAATTTTTGAGGTCAAATGCTTTCCTGTCCTCAGGGTTATGCTCATCACGCTACATTAATTTGAGTTATTTAATTCTACTGCAATAATGATTCTTCGTTCTTATATTTGAAGATTTCAACTATTCATAATTATATAAATATCATCATTATTATATTTGAATATTACAACTATTCATAATTATATAAATATCATCATTATTATATTTGAATATTACAACTATTCATAATTATATAAATATTGAAGGATGTATAGTTATTGATTATATTTCCTCTCTTATCATCTAATCTATATTCAACAAATCTTTCAAATTTCAAATAAGTCATTTTCTCACTTTTGGTGACAAGTTACATTCCAATTATGGATTAATGAAGACTTGTTACTCTGAGAGTGGAAAGAAGACTTGAAAAACTAGATTCAAATTCTGAATTGCATTCACTTGCTTAGAGCAAGTAGAGCAAAGTCTACTTTTATGTAATGAAAATTTCAATAATAGCTTTGTATCCCAAACCCAATAGAGACCATAACTTTAACTTTATTTGAATAATAAATACGAAAAAAAAACACACTTTTTCTAAAAGAAACCAACCACAAAAATACAAAAACCCCAACAAACTCTTTATTAGACCATGAAAAATCCACAAAGCTTCACGAGATGTGTAACTATTAACTCCCAAGTGTTCTTATCCAAGGAATTCTTATCTATTAGAAATAGATCAACGCATAGGGTTGTGTTTTGTACATGTTGTCTAGGTACAAAACTATTTCACAGCTTGAAACTAAGCACTCTCTTGACTTCTTGTTCAATGGAAGTAAAATCTCACCATAATATATAGGTAACATAATGATGATAATCGAGAATAGATAGAGTGATTTTAATAAGGATCCGATTCATCATAAGCTCCTATAAAAAAGACACACTACGCATATTCGTATCCCAACTCATTCTTTCTTTCTTGTACACGCCTTTGAAGGAGTCCTTTGTGTTTGCTCAGTAATATTGAATTCATATGCCAAACCTCCAATCATCTAATAACATAGATTCTAGAACATGGCTTCATTAATACACAACTAAAATATAAAACAAATGGATCTGTAAGGAAACATGAGAGTCCATTAAATCAGCTTCCTCAGGAGTTATACCCTTTGATTTCTCTCGAGTTGATTGGCCAGGAAACACCTACACATATTGTAGTGCCCGATGCGCAACGATAGCCACACCAAGAAGCCCTCTTTTCTTCCTAATGCGGTCAGCCGCATACCCACATTGTGCATATAAAATGCATGTCTTAACCTTAGTCCCAGGGATAACACACCCTTCTTGTGCTAAAACCCCTTAAGCCAGAACTATCCCCTTTAAAAAACCTATGGTTATAAACCCATATACTTAACTCCACTTAATTAAAACATTTTAACTATGCTTCAACTATGGTTTAAACAATATGCGGACATATATATAATCCCCACTTAAATGAAATACTTATCTAGGTTTGTAACTTTGATTTTACAAACCCAAATATAACATAATATTATATACGGGCCCCATGACTATCCAAACAACGCACCACTTCCCAACGGTTATATGCGTTCGTTGATCAGTAATATCACACTTCACAACCAATATGTGCATAAATCCAGCTGATTTCACATCTTAAAATGTGTCATATTGTTAATGTTTTCATATCATGCAAAATAGGTGGTTTTAATGTACTATGTGTCATTGTTCTAACACTATCGCACTCTTCAATTAATTACCACTTACACTGAAATCTATGTGAATGATCTTTCTTTTGAAATTAGCTATGATGTGTACGCAATTCTCTGAGGTTTCAGAATTTACACAATGAAAGAGTTCATATTAATAAGAAATTCTGAGCGTTGATGTACATACCATCTAAGCCCTCTCTGTACTTTCTCATCTCTGTCTACAGTTCGTGTTTGGATATCGATTTGCGGGGTCACATTTTTAATGAGCATCGATCCATTACGAGATCGATAGCCAATCTTCGATATATGCAAATCCACACAAGCTTCAAACTATAAAATGGCCAGAGTCTGACCTCTTTAAAACACATAGTCTCATGGATTCATAAAAAAAAAATGGCTCAGATACATGACATAATTGCACATAAACAACTTTCGATTATTTCAAATTCGGATTATAGAACTTTTGCAGGCTGAGTCCTCCTCAATGCTATCTTATGATTTGATTTTACCCAATTTCACTTGCATAACCCATATATTATGCAGAAACACTTTCAGATTTATACATGATTTATAATTTATCATACATTATACACCACATAAACTCAGAAATTGAGTTCTCTATGTTAATAAGCGAGTATTTCACAAAAAGAATTCCATTTTGGCACAGATCTTCTCTATCGGTGGCCTCTTCACTATTCTACGTGAGCTTTTCAATCAAAATCCTATATAATCTATGAACAAATCCTACTCTCTTTTTATGCCTTGAGGCTTACGATTTTATAAGTTCTACGGAAACCAATTACGGTTTGGGATCCTCTATCTTCTCAACAAAATCTGAATATCCTCTAAGTCCTTTTTTTTTACTAAACTAATCCCTAAGGTCTTCTCTCATCCACAAAATCATGAAACCAATTCCTAATCTAAGATTCTGATTAATTTCCAAATCTCTCATTCCCCTAATTCTCTCATTTTCTAAAACATTAGGGAAAAGTTACAAAATGACTCACAAATATTAATAAATTCCTATTCTAAATGTATCATACATTCTCAAGATGTTTGAAATTACATTAATTTAATACGCAGAAAACCAACCTCCTTGAAAACACAAGACCCCTATAATATTAAAATAAAAGAATTTTTACGAGCCTAATGCTCCTACATCGGACTCTCAAAGTTGAAAATAATCATGATCTCCAGATCATGTGTTTTTAATCTTTGTCTTCACACAGATCCCATACCTTGTTACGTAATTTGTCTTTTGTTCTTTGCTTTTGTTTGTTGATTGCTTTTTTGTTTGTTGGTTTTCTCTGGGGTCTCCACACTTTATGTTGCTTTGCTCCACTAGTTATGCTTTCTGATGCAACTCTTTGTCTTCTACTTTCTTTAGCACTTTGCTTTCTTTTGTTGTTTCTCTTCCTGCGAGACACTTTCCTTACTATCCTTCTTATCAATTCAATTTCTTTTTCTAATATGCCTTATTTCTTGATTACTTTCACCTCTTGATTGTTAAACTTTTATTCTTACTTCCTCTCTTTCATTCTTACCCTCTTGTCTATTGTTTTATTGCACATTTTTAGTTTACGCTACATTGTCTTCCAAGAAAATCTTCAACTTCTTCTATTTCTGGTGATAACTTCTTCATGATTGTCACTTATAACAACTTATTTGTCTTCTTTTCGGCAATTCCTTGGTGAGTACATAATCTACCATTTCTGTTGCTATCTCCTTCTCTTTGCTCTAGTTTGTTGCTCATCCTCACTCTTTGCATCTTCCCATTATACGTATTTCATCAGCTTTTTCTCTTAGTAGTTACCTCTTCTTGCATGAAATATTGCTTTCGAGAATTCTTTAGAGCACTCTAATATCTTTGTTCCATGGATTAAATAATTCCATAGATTCTTCTTCAACTTCTTTCTTTACTTGACTACTCTCTTGTATCAACTTTACTCATTTATCTACAACAAAACACCTTTAGCCATAAAGTAATTATTAAAATCAAAATCATAAGACCTTTTATCTCTTCTTCCTCTAGCAACATTTCCAATTTTTCTCTCTGAAAATTTTCCTCTCTAAAGCACCTCAATATGCTAATTCAATCTTCCCAAATAATTCTCGAGACTATCAGCGTTCTCTTATCCTCATTATATGTTCTAAAGGTGTCTCTCGTCCTAGTGGATTCATAATTATGAATTCCTTTAATATTACCTTAATAATATTGTTATACTGTTGAGTTCTCTAGCAAATACTCCATCAATGCAATTTCTTTTTGGCATTCACTTAAGTACTTCATCATCACTTACAATACCTACGTTTATACTAAATTTTCAATTTTCCAAATTACAAAGCTCAACAGGTCTCAGATTTGCTTCACATATTGGCTCTTGATTGAATCATCTCATAACTTCCACAAGAAATTGTTTTTACGTGTTGTATGAGTTTCAAATATCAAAGCAATAATAATTACTATCTTTGCAATAAATCATTACTTTTCTTATTCAGGAACATTATTCATCATTACTTCCTACCTTAGAGTATTTATCTACTTCCATACTTTTGACAACTTCAAAATATTGTTCATCATCTTACGCACATCGTACAAAAACACAAAATCTATGAGTTTTAAAAACACAAGGCTCCATAGCCTTATACCTTTCCTTATCGACATATCTTCAAATTGTTCTAAACCATTCCAATAGTCTATGAGATCTTCTTCACAAATTTCACCTATTCTGGTATACAAATGGAAACTTCCATTTTACATTTCTGCAGCTCTTTGAGTTTTTCATCATTTATTTTCTTTTTTTTGTTGTAGCTTTCTAAAATTAATTTTAGACCACTTCTTGTCTTTTCCCCTCAAGACCCAACCTTGTCTTCGGTCTTCTTCTATCATCATCTTTAATTTATTAAATTGTTCTCTTATCTCGACAATCTCTTTTTTCGCGCTCCTCTTGGCTCTGTCTGTTTCCCCTCTGATTTCTTTAACACCCTTCTTCTTCTCTTGTAGCTTTCTTATGAACCTTGTACATGACCCATAGTCATCTTCTCTTTTGTGTGAGTTTACGCTGTGACCAATCAAACTCCTACTAAGTTAATCTTCTCACGAAGTTTCTCCTGCTGCTGGTCTTCAAGTTCTCTCCTTCTTGAACTTCTCAGGTAATCTTGCTCTCTTCTCGAGTTGCTGCACTCACTTCATTTAAAGACACCAATATCCTTGTCTATTCCAATCCTTAGCTACAATAAGGTCTTGCTAAAACTTCTAAGAACTTTCAAAAGTTCTTCCCTACGATCTCATTGTTGCAATATTGTGCCAACTTTCCACTCCCCTTTAATCTATTGTGGTCTTGCTTTCGGGCCCTACTATGACTATCGGTAGCCATCTTCTTCTTTCCATCTCGGCCAAGTTCATCACTCACTCCCTCACTATGAGTTTTTCTAAGCCTCTACAATAGCAAGTCCTTCCTACTGTTTTGCCACTTACCTCACAAGTTTTTCTACAGACTTGGACTTTTACAAATACTATTCCTTCATTGGAACCTTATTTTGAGCATTTCTCTCTTGCTCCTTCTAGGCTTTAACTCATCATGCCTTTTTAAGAACACAACTATTATTTTTATCCAAACTACTTGTTGGAATTATTCAAGGTTAAGCTACACTTTGCTTTCCTCGAGAAAATCTTGTTTATTCATTATTGCTCTTAAAGAAGTTTGTGATCTTATTTTCTTGAGATTCTCTTCATTTGTACGGAACCTGGATCTACAAACATATTAAGCAGTTAAAATCACATACCTCACCTTCTGGGTCTACGCCAGCAGTCTTGTTTCACCACTCATTTGCAATTCAATGGATTGTTCTCTATTTTATTGTACCAAGTTATTGTCTGCTACACTTCACCTCTTTGTATCTGTTGCTTATCAAATTCAAAATCTTTGATCTCCTCTTATTACATCCATCACACATGCATTACGTACGAGTTCTAATTTAATTAAAAAACCTTAACCTTCAAAAGAGCTTTTGCAGCTACGATACCAAATAATGTAGCCATAGTCGCATATACCCACATTGTGCATATAAAATGCATGTATTAACCTTAATCCTAAGATAACACACCCTCCTTGTGCTAAAACCCCTTAAACGGAACTTTATCTCCTTTAACAAACCTATGGTTATAAACCCATATACTTATCGAAAGCAATTAGAACATTCTTCTGCTTCAACTTTGGTTTAAACAATATGCCGACATATATATAATCCCCTCTTAAATGAAATACTTGCCTAGGTTTGTAACTGAATTTACAAACCCAAATACATACGATATTATGTCAGAGACACTTACTATCAACCGAGCGCACCACTTCACGACGATTTATATGTGTCTGTTGATCCAGATGATTATTGTAGTTCACAACTTGATATGTGCATAAATCCAGTGGATTTCACATCTCAACATGTGTGATATTTAATGTTTTCATATCATGTGAAATAGGTGGTTTTATTATTGCTCTGTGTCCTTTATTCTAACACTATCTCACTCTTAAATTAATTACCACACACCCCTTTCAGTCTGTGCGAGAATAATGTTAATGTGGAATTGTAATTACGAATAAAACATTCTTCCTTAAACGAAGGTGCTAGTATAGAACAACGGAGTCAAATACTTTACACGAATATCTTTCCTAATTATGAACGATTTACGAGAATGAAATAGGAACCTGCTTGAGTCAGCACTTCCAAAATCTCTTTTTGTCGCTTTTTGCTATAGCTTCAAATTCCAGCCGGTTATAAAATATTCCTGAGGAATGAACATTAAACAAAGAATAGCAATAATATAGATGTGTATTGAATTTAGTTAGCTAAAACAATAAATAAAAACCATATGCATCAAATAAGAGCGAAAATATGGAGGGGAATCAAATCTGTAATGTGGATGCATATAGGGAAAGATAAGAAGTAATATTTATTAATAATGATAGAAGGGGAGGTTACAACCCAATGATTGATTTAGTGTCACTATCTCGAGGCAACATCCCAACCTCATCACAATTCTAATATCTCCAATGATATGTCTAACAAATCAACTCCTCAATTAAATTCTGACATTTCTCTATAAATTATTAAATATAAACAATGAATCATTGCTCAATTTATAGAGTCTTTGAAAGGTAGTTTTACAATCAACTACTTTCAATAATAGGAAAGACATGTTCCAGTATTGTAGATGTAAAATGGATTTTATGGATTCGAATTTTGACACATGTGAATTGTTTCGAAAGACGCGGCCAGAGTGGAATTCGGAACAATGAGAATTTCACTCCCAATGTGACCAACACACTGTGAATGTCGTGGTTCTGAAAGGAAGCCTGCATGGGGCTACCATCATGTACAATGCACTTAGTCCCTTTAGAGGCGGTGTTGATAAGGCCTCACATATTATAATATAAACTTCAAATCTTAAATCTTTGTAGATGAAAGTCTTTGAATGATTTGTCTTGTTCTTTGTCTTAGGGCATGTAGCAACTAAAATGATAGGGAATGATAGGCCCTTAATCATTGGTCTGAATATGAAGATGTCAGTTCAACAAGATCTGTATGAATGGTGCCCAAATCGACCTATAACAATTGATTTACCTTAAACATGAAGTCGAATAATAATAACAATATTTTGATTAGATCTTTACCTTGTGATGGGCTAGAGATAAAGTAGAGTGGAAACCTACATCAATCTTACAATACATTACATTATGATATATCCTCTTTGATAATAATTGCGAGGGTAGGCATTCCCATGTTCGACACATAAACAATCTAATAACATGTATAATTCGAAATTTGTCTTCATTGGAATGTTGCCTAATGCGAACATACCTAGATATAGACCCATGTTTGGTTGACAATATGTATGTGTAACGTCTGTACACATATGATGTGTACAAAAATCCTAAAATTCACATTGCTTTGGATGGATAAAACTAAGTCTGGGGTCTGTTATCTCATTCCTTGATCATTAGAGTACAAGTCTAGCCATGTGAATATATGATTTTTAGTCGAACATGGAAAGACATCATTTGATTACCAGCCAATAATGTGAGTTGTTAACAAACTTAGAAGAACCACCATTAACGTCAATGGCCCTCAAAGTTGTTAGCGGTACATTTTGTAAGGCGTGAGTAGATGATTTGATGTCGAAACGCCAAAAAAAATATTCAGTCCAAAAGTGTGGACGTGAGGATCTTGTCGATGATATAACAAGCCTCATGTTCTTTTGGAATCTGATGTTTCTAGAAGTATTAGACTTCTAGATAATGATTTTTCGTAAAGCGATACGCCTTATAGCGGAGTTACGATTTGGGAGAGAGAGGGAGACGATGCATATGACTTGATATAGCAATTTCGAGGATGATGGTCCTTGAGAATGAAGATTTATCGAGTATTGCGAAGGATGGGTATTCCTTTGGATGACTTCCCTTGAACATATCGAGTGACCTTTGAGATGAGTTGGCAGCATTAACCCCAAACCAAATTGAAGGTGTGATGAACCATGATGATGAACCATCAAGAATATTACCCAGCAGCTTGATCTAGGTGATGGGTGAAGTCATCATGTTCAAAGCAACTTGCTACAATAAAGAGTGCTCACTTTCCCAAATTTTCCCCGATCATTTGTCAACTATTACCTCTTTATTTTTAATAAGCTTGAGGAGGATAAAATTTGCTTGATCTATAATTCAGCCATTCGGGTGAATAAAGTATCGCTATTCGTAATTTAACAAATCTAGCGATGAATGAAACTCATTCTGCCATGATCGACAAGACCGTCAGCTATTTTATCTTTGCGCAGGCTTAACGCATCGGCTGATAGCCTGGTCCTTTTTCATATTTAGAGATTTTGAAAAAGAGGATGAAAGCTCTGAAGTACTTTTTGTGTTCACTCAGTGAAAAAGTGTAAAATAATGTCTGAGAGAACCTCTTTGGTCATGTTTTTAAACAAGGTATTCCTTTCTCGTAAATAATCTATATGGATGCGGAAAAGTGTTAAACTTATAGTGAGTAGATATGATTCATTACTTCTGACTTCGAAAAAGACAAGTGCTCGAAAAAAATTTCACATTATCGGAGTTTAGAAAATATACGAAAGAAGACTCAGTTCCTTTTCAACTGTTATAGAAGCACCGAAAAAGAGATAAAAGTGTGCTCCAAATCATTTTTCGTTTTAACAAAGCTCAAAAATAAGGAAAAAGTATGCTTTGTGGTAAAATAATTCTAGAAATGAATACGCACAGCTAATTTTAATTTCGTGAGTTGTGAAGTTTGTTTTGAGAGAAACATCAAATGGATTAAAAATACCCGTTTCATGATAAAAAATATACGCAAAACTGTATTTATAGCAATAAGTATAGTTTTTAAAATAATTAAATTACTATTAAAAATAATTTTACTATTCATTATTTACCATCTGATTACCATTTGTATTTTGGAGCTAAGACTTCTGATTTTTCCCAGACAGTTGACCCAGTTGCAATGGTTTCCAGATCGTTTCGTTTGCCATTTGATCCAGGTTTAGTGCTATATGAACCTCCTCTTTCCTCCAATTATTCATTTCATTTCCAAATTCTGCAAATTTTCAAGGTTTTAAGTCCCCTAAGACTAAATTCTTCCCAAAAAAGAGGCAAGCACCCTACCATGTCGAAAAATGCATTGCATAGCAAGTAAATTGAAAGTTACTTGCACATGCAATGAATTTTCTCTTGTTAGGGAGTGCGTTGGGCGCAATCTAGATTTTGTTTCTCACATTGTGCTAATTTTTACCTAGTTTTTTGCATTGATTGAATCTAATCGATCTTGTAGTTTATGTTTCGGGTTTCCATGCAGTTACAATGACGATTACATGGAGGGAAAGAGAACATGAAGAACGGATATGATTTCCCTAATGATCCATGTACGGTAAGAGAGCTAAGAGATTACGCACTACTAAAGTACTTCAAATTGTACAGAATGAGGCAATAAATAAAGACTCTTGGAGCTTAGTTCAAGCATGGGATCATAGCTATAGGAATTTCATATGTTAAGAACCAAGTGGTTCCAATAATAGTTGAGTCTGTATATTTTCTCACAATTTTAACTCGAGGAGGCTTGCCTATTTCACTCTTAGGGTCTATTTTTGGAGGAGAGCAGGTGAGAGATTATTTTTACTGCCAATATTGCTCTCCGGGGGCATAGTGTTACACAACTTGTTTTGTCCTTTGTCCTGCAGAATCCCAAATGTCGCACATTATAGAGTCTATTTCTATGACTAATAAGAAGTGTTATGCCTTGAAAATACCATCATTGCATCCCTTTGTAAGAGAAATATTCCTTTTTTTAACAATTTCTGAGTAGAAGTGTAAAAACCCTTGTTTTTTGCCTTGGCTGATATTGATTACCTGTCTTGGAATTAGGAAAGTACTTGGGCCCATGCCAATTGGTCAACTGTGCTGATTAGACATCAGGTACATTGTTTTATGGAATTTTTTTAAAAAATAGAGGCAAGATTCACTTCAACAGCCGGATGAGTCATTAGGAGTGGTTACCTTTGAATAACCATGGACTCCTTCTTTATTTTATGGACACCCTCGCATGAAAACCTCCTAAAGGATAGGCCTCCCTCACACCTTTATGAGGTCCCAATATCCTCCTTTTCCTCTATAAAAGAAGCTATCTCTCTTTGCATAAACCGGTGACATTAAATCAAAATAGTTGAACGGCTCAATATAAACAGAGGTGATGTTATAGGCGGCTTAGAATTGTAAAAGAGAGTTAGAACAAAGGGAGGAACTCAGATTGAGAGAGCTTAATTCCATGCCCTCACCCCATTTGAATCCATTGATGAGTACTAAGAACGGCAATTTGAACCACTGCTAGAGACTAAACATCAAAGCAATGGTTATACTTATTCATATCAATATATACATGACTAGTGTTTGGGTTCTCGTTTGTGTTATGTTGTTTGATTTGATGCAGCGTCTTAGCTCTCTTTGATTGGTTTCAGTGGTCTAAAAAATGGGGAAATTATTCATGTTTATATGCTACTCTTGTTTACTATATTATGTGCCGGTATCTGAGCATGGTAGCGGACAGAATTGTGACTTGCCAAGGCGGGAAGCGAGAGGTCACCACTACTAGAACCGCAACAACGGCGGTGGATTCGAGTCGTCGAACTACATGTCCTATTTCATTACGTTGAACCTGTTCAGCATGTCTCTTTGTTTCTCTGACCCACTCTAGGGCTAGAGGATAGTCTGTCTTCAAAAGAATATTTACACCTTGCTCAAATTGGCGACTGTTTTGAGTTGTAGTGTGAGTTTGTCATTTGAGCTTGTTGGGTCAATTTTGGTCGTCGCTTGTTCCTTTGTCTTTTCATTTGACTTGCTTGCCATCTGTTCAGCTCAAAGTGTCAAGGTTGACCTATGCTCATTGGATTTACCTTTTTTCTATATGTTGGGCTTGACATACTTTTTTGTTTTTAAGCAGTCTGCGTGGAATTGGTGAGTTGCTTTGGTGCGATGTCGTGCCAACCCCTTTTTGTCGACAGATACAACCTCACAATCGCACCACATCTGTAGAGAATTAGGTTACACTTCTTGATGATTTTGGTCAATTGTGCTTGACTTTGAGTTATTTTATGTGTAATTAAGCCTTTGGGGTTGTGTTGACTACGTAGACTTGTTTTTTTCTTAGTCGTTTGTCCATTTTTTACGTCGGTGTAGTTTAAGGCCTTAGGTTTAATAAGTTTTTGTACAACGAGCCTCACCTTGGAAAACAAATCTCTTTGATTGTTGTTAGTCTCATTTAGGTCAATTGCATTGCATTTTTATTGATCCTTTTGAGTATTTGATTTGGTTGAATGATCATTTCATTTTCGATTTATCCTTCCCCTTCTTTCTCTAAGAATCGATTACATTGCTTTTTTTGGGTCGTTTTTGGAAACTCTCTTTTTGTTGAAAGATTACCGCATTACTTTGAATGATTTTTGTGTTTGTTTTTCATTGATTGAGTCATTCCATTTTAATCCCTACACATTCGCAATATTCAACCTAGTGTTTATTTTGTTTTTCATTGAATTAGTGCATTGTGTGCTTCGTTTCATTGAAAATTTTTCAAAAAAAAAAAAAAAAAAAAAAAATCATTCTTAGATTTGTATCAAGTTGAAACGTTCTTTTTCATAATAACATTTGTTAATCTAGGAAAGAGTTTCATTTTCGGTTGATTGCATTAGAGGCATTAAAGGTTTTCTTCACATACTTTCCCGGTTTTTATTATGCAAAATATTTCTATCCTTCTCATAACTAGCATCCATCGAATTTAAGAAATGATGTTCATTTGCATATAGTTTGCATTTAGGAAGTTGAGATCCAAATTTGATAGGGCCTTGAAATTGAAACATAATCCAAGATCAACAGAATTACTCAATAAACCTAAGGAAACATTGAAACTTAACGCAAAATTTCTAGTGGTATAGGCTAGAGACATGTTCGGCATCTTAAAACCTAGTAGCTTTCGTTCACCTTTTTGGCTTTAAACGGTGCTAGTACGGACTTGTGCTCCCCATACCGTAGGGGTATATAAAGGGAGACCCACTGGTTGCAATCCTTTATCCATAGGAAATGAGGTACATTTGCCTTGTAATCATGATACACTAAACACAACATTTGGGAAGACTACACACGTACGTTAAGTCCTTGGTCATTTCTCTTTCAGTCACGAGGTGTATATGGAAGTTCACGAGCACAGTATACCCTCTTTCTTAGAAGTAACTAAGTAGTGTTTGATCTTTTTCATGACTCTTTAAACAAGAAGAGATCATCGAGCACTTGCCCTTTCATCGCTTCAAATTGAAAGTGACTAGAGTCATATTTTCCTTTTATCGACTCTTAAAACATGAAACATTGGAAATTTGGTTTTGAGTCATAAAATTAATCACCTACGATCACATGCCTATTAAAAGTTTTTTACTTAGCCAATTTTTTTCCTTAGTTCTTGATCTTGGAATCATCGATTGATTTATCTCTTTTCCTTCCCTATTACGATATACATTCAAAGTGGAAAAACCTCTAGTTTCATCGTCCTCAATGTCTCCTAATGGTGGTTCTTTTTTAGGAGTGTTTTCTTTACCTGAATCCTGGTCCACTGGAGTACTGTCTCGAGTTTCAGCAACCTAACTTTTCCCCTCGTCCAACCTTACTCTTGATCTTTGCTTGATGGTGGAGATTGAGTTCAATTGGCCTCCTTTAAGTGTTGGGTTTGGTTTTGGGGAAGGAGGAATTTCCTCCTCTTACGTCGGGATCCCCATTTATTCTTTCTTGTGATACCTCTTAGGCCCCGTGGTCTTTCCAAGACCTTATGATGAATCTTATGTGAATTCCTCCAATCTTGTTCACAATGAAGGAATCCACATTTCCACAAGAGAATATCAATTGTTTCCTTAATATCTCCCCTGCGTGTCTCTATGCAATCTTCTCCACCATCGGTGTCACTTCCCTTAGAATATAGGTCTTTGAGTCGGATTATGTCTATTGTTGCATCCATAGCACAATCCGACGTGGTAACTCCTCCACGGGTTGGTCCTCCTTTTCACTAGAAGTTGTCACATTTGACATCAAATCCGTCGATTCTTTATTACATACATGCCGATTCAACCTACTATACGTGGCGTCATCTACATCGGTTGTTGCATCTCGGTCGTCGGATCGTTTCACTCTTGAGTCTATTTTTCTCAATCCTACACATGGCTTGTTAATCCAGACGGAGTAGATCACAAACTGCAATGCCGTGGCCCATCTACCTCTATCCCATTCTATGGTTTCTACCTATATTTTTTATGAAAATGTTGGATATTCACCAACATTATGCTCCCTCGCGAAGACCACTGATTTTCTAGTGCTTCTAGTGTTATTTCCGCTACCTCGTGATTCCTGGCGACCTTAATTTTGAAGAGTATATGTTGGTAGTTCAACGAAGAGATCTTAGGGTTCCAGCGACCCCAAGCTCTTGGTAATCGTCTTTTACATCACTATGATGCGGTAGCCCTATTTATTCATTTCGCTTCATTATGATGATCATGGTAATCTTGTCTTTTTTCCTCCTACTAATCTTATCAAGTTGTTACTCATCCAAGAACCTTCATTACGGGGACAACCCTCGGGCTTACAAGGACAACCCTTATAGGGACAACCTTAAATTGTGAGAAAAGCCCTTTCATCCACGAGGACAACCTTGGGTCCACAAGGTCGGCCTCACGTGCCAAAACTTTTGTTCCAAAGAGGACAACCTTCGTCTGTTGGTCACCCTACGAATCAACCAAGACCATATTTTTGGTCCTAGGGGGAGAAATGCTATCACCACGGGGACAACCTGTGCACCTCAACCATAAGCAGCACGTTCGGTATGGCCCAAACTTTGTGCATCAAAGACAACCTTATGGTCCTCTCGAGTCAACCTGATTGCTCGGGGACGGCTGGTCCATTGCAACCCGTACTGGAGGCCAAACTTTCCCTAGGGGAAACCCGGTGTGGTCCTCAATATCCATTCCAACAAGCTGGTTCAACCAGCTCGGTAGCCATTTTAACTTTGCCCACCAACGATTCATGTGACGGGTTAGGCCGGTTCTACATGTTTACCCAACTCGGCTAGGTCCGGTACACTCGTTAGCCTACTCAACATGCTCCACAAAGGTCAGCACCTTAGCTGCAAAGTGCTTACTACCCTCAAGGTTCATATCCAAGTGGTATATAGGTGCACGAGGTTCCCTTACCCTCAAAATCAACCTATATATCCGCAACCTCAAAGCTATGCTTACATTCCACAACCCGAGTCCACTTAGACTCATATCAGTCCTCAACCCCGAGTATCAACTAAATTATCTGCTTCTAATCCTATGATCTGAATCCTGGACGGAAATGTATAGAGGTAGAGAATCTCACTCGGTTCGGTGTAATGTACACACATGTCCTTATCAAAGACCTCCAATGACTTTCCAATCTATGAAGTATCGTTTCTTGCTACGTTGGAATTACGATGTGTCAAATTTGACAAATGATCCTATTCTTCATAACCGTATTGGCCTTCCGGTTCGACCAAGATTCCTGGTGATTGTCCTAAATTTTAGGTAAGCCTGGCAAAGATCCACAAGCACATGTTATGACATACCACTTGTGGTGTTCTTTTAACTCTTGAGTTGAAGATTCTATTCGTCTCCATATTTTCCGACGAACTCTTGCGGGTGTGCTTGCCAAGTCGTACACATTAAGTTGTCTGCGTGGAGTTTTCAAGATTTCAATTCCTTAGCCATGGCATTCCTTACACATTTTTAGTTACCAATCCAGCTATTAGACCGGGACACATCTCACCTCACTTCATTGAAACAAGGCGAGCTGCTCATATCTTAGATAATATTCATGAGTGGCAGTGTCATGAAGTAGCATGATCAAATTTGAGAGTCTTTGATCGGTTCTAGCTCATTGGTTCACAACCTCCTTTGTCAATCGGATTGAAAAAATACATAGCTAGGAGGATTTTGTAGCAGGCTGAAACAAGCCATTGCTAATACCATCTACTGATATTGTGTACTCTCGATCCGATCCATTATATGATATCTTTCTGATGCTCCTCGACCTAGAACTTTTAAACCATAAACACAGCTCCATCCCAGTCAATGTTATTATTGTTTGTATCTTAGACTTCTCAAAGTCTTCTTCATCCAATTACGAGAGCCAGTCTATTTCTTCCAATAATGTTACTTCTCATCCAACCTCGAATTCGCAAACCTGAAGTGAATGTCGTTTAGGCCAATCCTACGGATAACACTTCTAAAAGGTAAGAATAGGGTAAAGGTAAGGCCAAATGCGATACCCTGAAATAGGATTCTTTGAAACCTTGTCTTGCTAATGGTTACAACGTAAACCGAAGTATCCTTGTTTAATTTGTGATGAAGATCACTTCACTAAGGAGGCCCATCCCCAACGGTCAAGTGAATGATTGCTCCAAAGGCACCCAAGGAGCTTTGGTCGTTCTTAAAGAAACTTTCCATGCAGCCAGCCCAAATGGTGAACAACCTCACTCCTCTACCCTGTTTGGTTCTCGAGGTCTTCATGATGAACGGTTCTGCACCCGTTTCTATTGCTACTCGATCGAAAGATTATTCCGGCTCGCGTCGGGTGAGGGAAGGAGATCATTGATGGTCCTCCTCCTCCACCTATTCACGGCCCTCTTGAGATTGAATGGCCTAGCGGCAGAAGCTATACGACCCCCCTTATAAAGGTGTACTCCGCAAGTCTTCATACAATCCTAATGCCGTGCACCACTCGACATTACAATATTGTTGAAAGATTTGGCTCGGCGCCTCTGCCAATGACTTCTTTAGAAGTACTTTAGAGTTAATCGAGTCTCCAGCGGAGAGAGCTTTGTTATACTGCGATAGGTGGGGTTGATCCTACAATGCTATCAGCCTTCTCCTTTCCAATTTAGAGAATTTCATCCCGCGACTCCCGCACCAAATTAGCTCATCATTCAAGTTGGTATTAATGGTTTGAATATTCTTGAGGAAGTTGTGTGGACGAGGTGCATATACACATGTTGTAATAAATACACTTGCTTTGGAAAGCCATTATTTCTCCATCTCTCCTTCTTCACCCAATGCCCTTGAAGAATTTGTTCAGAAATCTAAACCTCTTGGTGTTCTCACTAGTTTGCCGATTATATTGGAAGGAAAGGCAGTCCAATGTCGAGGTTGAAGTCATTGACGCTAAGCTCAGATACAATCTTCTCCTCGGTCATAGCTGGACTCACACCATGATGTGTGTTCCGTCCACTCTTCGTGTTTTGAAATTCACTTACGAAGGAAAGGTGTACTATTGATCAATTATATTTTTCACTTCTTCTTCCAAGAACAACGTTAAAATCGTGAGATAAGATTCCTACTGCCTACGAGAGCGTAGGGCCGGGCCTTTTCAGGACCCTTCCCTCATAGTTTTTTTCCCCTTACACCACCAAATACTATTCGAGTCAACATGATTTCTTGAGCAGATGACCCATGGGTTATCCTTTGCTGGAAACAGTTGATTCTTTCGGAGATTTGATGCCATGAGTCGGTTGATATTGATTGTGTGAACTCTTAGCAACCCGGGTACTCCATTCTGCGGTTATTGCTCCCCTTCGAGCATGTCTCTTAAAGCATTTATTCTCAATCTGGCTTGGTGATTCCGATTAGTTGATCCTTTGAAAGAAGTGTTTCCCTCCAATCAAGCAATTGTGGAAACCATGTCTCTCGAGAGATCTACCATGTGGGACAATGGTCATCATCGTTCTCGTTTCTACCAAGTCTAGGCCAGCATCTACTGTCTTGAGTGATTTTCTTCTCAAGTTCCTTATCCTCCGCTAAACGCCTATCCGGATCCATGAAGTTTTTTTGTAAGGTAAATTGAATAAAATTACACGAGAGAAAATGCCTATTGAAATTTCGTTAAACCGGGGAATCATCAAGAACATCCATATCGGGGTCTAACTTGTTAGGTACGATGAAGTAATTTTATACTAGCCTTTTCCGCGAATTCTGATGTCTTTGCATGGTCCTACGAAGAAATGCCCCGACATTGATCCTAGTGTTGAGCCCCAAGATTGTTCTTTCTTCCATCATACTTCACTCAATTTTCTTTTAAATTTGTTATGCCGGGCTCAAATGATCAATGAAATTAGTTAAAATTTCTTTAAGAATGAATATCATAGCTAACTTGCTAAGTTTTTGTGATTTTGTCATTATAATACATTTTGAGCGAAACTAGCTACGGAATACGGACATTCCATAGCTAGTTACCAATTCTGCGGTGTCTTCGCGTTCAAGCATGTTCCGGAGTGTCCTCTCGGGAAAAGCCACACATGGGTGTATTCCACATCATGTCCTCGGCGTTTGTTGCTCACCATGAAGATTGAATGGAATTACGGACGTGGTTTGTGCGTGGGAACTCACACAAGGAGACGGACTCCTAATAGGACAAAAAGGACGATCGAGATGTCCTTTGTCATTCTGTACCACCTTTAGAGGATTTCCGATCCGATTTTGATATGAAAATACCAATGATCCCCGTATTATCTCTCAGGATTACGGTATGAAGATTTTCTATAAATATACTTCAGGGAAACCGAGACAAGTTCTAGATTTTGATTATATTTCGTGGATTGGCTGCCTATTATAAGAGTAAAGAATACTACGGTTTAGAATTATTTTCCTTTAATGAAGAAGATAGAATTTCTTTGAACGCGTTGAGTTGATCTTGAGCTAGATTTCGTGCTATACGGTGGTAGGGCCCACCTCTGGCGGCTTTACTTTTTATAATTTAGATAAGTATCTTAGCAGTTCGTTTTCAAGTTTTTGAAGTTCGTTCATAGTTAATTTCATTAATCATTATAGCTATACTTTTCTAAGAAACTCTTCCAAAAGATCATTACAATGAATAGAAATGGTTGTAGTGTTATTTGAATTCCTTTCGTTCATTATCAAGGTTAAACTTACTCTAGTAAACTCTTCCAAGAAATCATTATGATGACTAAGGCATATTTGTGATACTATAGGCTTGTTTGCTTACCTAAGTAGCATAGCTAATATTACTCTTAAAAGCTCTTCCAAAACATCATAACAATGAGTAGGAAATGTTGTGATGTCTTAGTTTTTTTAATTGTATTTTCTTTAGTTTCATGTTTGTATTCAATTTCATTGGGTTATCTGACCAGGATTGTTCTAACAATCTCTTCCAAAATACCATTCATGATGAACGAAATAGGCTTTAGAATTCCATAGGTCATTGCATGACTAACAATTAGAGCACTCAGGAAGAACTGTTGTAGTTCATGCTTTCTGTTATTTCGTTCAAGTTTGATAATGGATTTTTTAGTTTAATAACATCCCACTTTGTAGACTAGTAGCACCTAGTTCGATTCTAGCTTAGCTCTAGAAGTATCTTTACATTCCAAGTTTAGTTTCCATCCGTTGCATTTTAATTGCATTGGATTGTTAAACTTATATACGGTCTTCATTATTTACAAAACTTCTTTTGTTCCAAACCTATATTAACTCATAATCATGCGGAATGAGAAGATAGTATCAGTCCTAGAGGCACAAGTGCCCCAACCTTTTACCACATTTCACAAACAAGCCTTTCCTCAAAGACTATTCCAAAGAAATCTATAACTTTTGAGTGAGGTTTAGTGGTGTTAAATTAAGTTACGAGAATAGAATTAGGAGCTAGTTGTAGAGTAGAGATCTTATGATGTTACAAATGTTCTTTTCCAAATATGTTTCAATAAACCTTTAATCATGGATGAGATGTTGTATCATTATAGTTCAATTTAATTGTTTAATTAGGAGAACTTTATTTACACTTAGCTGCCCATTTCTCGAAGCTCTTCCAAAGCATATTTAATGAATGAATTGGACATGTTAAGTTCATGTTGTGATTTATTTTCTTGAAGTCATTATAAAGATTTGTATTTTTCTAAGTCATAGTTTAGGTTTGGTTAATTTCGGTATTTTCATTTGTCATTTGTCATCAATAATTTAGGCTTCACTCTATTTTTAACCAATGACTTCTTTCCACCAGCATTTATTTCTTTCCCTTGTGAACATAAAACCATAAAACAAAACCAAAAACATATAGAAACACTAGACCACAACACGAGTAAAAACCAAACACCTAGGCACATACGATTGCACCACACTTGACGGTTACCTTCTGGTTTAATAATTAAATGAACTCAATTTAGGAGACTAGGTTGAGCACAAACATTTAGCGCCATTCACCCAGGAAGTGTAACTAGGTAGCCTTGTTTCTTAACTCCAAAGCAATGATATGCGTAGAGAGAAGACTCAAGGGATAGATTCATAAGAAGCGAGAAGCCAGAATTTTGATTCCTAGAACACCACTTGTTTCACACCTAGACCAAGAACTAGTACACCTTCAACTTAGACCCATATTCCATCCTTTCACGATCCTAGACTTCTAGAAGACTTAAGATCGGATATTCCATTAAGAGACCTTCCACTTCATCCTTGAACTGTCTTAAAGAAGAGATTCAGGACTCTGTTCAAGGACCCCAGGTACCTTCCACGGAAGAATCAACCATGGCGAGAAGAAGGGAGGAGGAGTCTTTAATGGAGAACACACATTATTTGGGAGGGTATAGGTAGAGTAGAGAAGGAAAAAGGAGGAGTATAGATGTATAAGGAGAAGGAGGTAGAGAAGGAGTAGAAAGAAATAGGAAGCTCTTTTGGGTTTCCTATAGTAGATAGAAGAAACCAATACAACCATGAAAAACAATTCACCTGTCCTTCAAACTTACATGGACTTAAAACTAAAAGATCTGAAACCTTCCTATTTGAATTTGAAGTCTTGTGTGGAACTTATGACTACTTACAATATGCTCAAAAACTTAAGCTATTTCCTTCAACATTGAAAGGAGGAGCATTGAAGTGGTTTATGAGTTTAGTTGCGGTTGTTCTATATTAAGACATGGAAGACATGGAAACAAGCATTTCTAGAGGTATTTGGATTATTGTTGACGAGTCAATCACTTAAGGGAGGAAGTGTTTAAGATATTACAAAAAAAAGATGAAAACTTGGAAGATTTGGAGAGATTTCATTAACATCAAAAGAGCAAAAATGGAAAACTTGGGTCAAGACACCTTAAAGCTCTTTGTTGAAAACAATTAGGGATGAATGGTTGGATATTCATGCAGCAATTAGAAGGAAGGGATGCTCACAGCTCACATTACGAAATATACGAGTTATGTATTAACCTTTCAAGAGGAAATCTAAAATTGTAAAAGGTCTAAGAGATCACCGCTCTTGCAAGGGCAAGTATAAGTGCAGCAAGGACGATGGTAAACGATACGACATATGCTTGATGATTTCAAGTCTGACCATCTTAGGGGGTCTTAGTGAACAAATGAACACCCTTAGTTACAAAACAAACAAAAGGCACAAATCTGATGCCTTAGCAATCTTTTGTCCCAAATGTGAAAAGCATGCCTTGAGAGGTGCCCTTTGGATGCAAAGTTGGCAAGGCTGTGTCATTTGTTACGAAAAACATGAGACCAAGAATTTTCATTCCCTTCCTGCTCTCAAAGTTGTATTTCAAGAAACTCCTACAAATTACAGAATCTCTCTCAATTTTGTCTCTAGAAGGCCTTGGCAAGGACCTCCAAACACAAGGATTCCGCAGTCAAATGTATAACCAACCTCCACCAAGTGGAATTATTGGCAGCAACCTTGGCCTCAATTTCAAAATCAATTTCAAAGCTTGAGGCACAAGGGCTGAATTCTATGGAGAGAATCTCTAGAGTGCTATCAGGTATCCACCATCCTATCCACCATACCCACATTTCTACAAAATCCTCAAAGCAAAATTTTCAACAAAATCCCTCAACAACATCATAGGAACCTACTACATCAAAATCAACCACTTCCATTACCATTTCCTCAAAAACCAAATCGATTTACTGCTCAACCCATACCAAACCCCAACAATAAAAATCCTTAGAACACATACATGATAGAAGGCCAACGAGTTTCAACTTATTTAATTACTCCTTTAGACCTTAGTGATGTTCAACAGGTGGGAATCACGAAAGAAACCTTCTATGATCATACGAGAACAAGATAATACGGGAAGATTCTCTGCGGGTGAATAAAAGTCTTGAGAAGACACATCTTTTTCGAGACCAAACATTGAAAAATAAAAAGAAAAAATAACCAATAATTTCAACTCCTATATTAGAGCAGCCATCAACATCTACTTCTATACCTCCCTTTCCAAAAAAGATTACAAATTGATAGAGGTGTAGAAAAACAAATTATGGTGCCTAATTATGATTTCCTAGATGAGTGAGAAATGTTTGCATTAAGATTCCATTATTACAAGCCATCGAAATTCCAATTGAGGAAACAATAAAGAGTTGAGCATGAAGAAAACAAGAAAAGAATAAGAGAGACAAAGAAAATTCAGGCGGCAGGAAAAATAGCGATTATTACAGAGTGGGTAAGATTGCTATTCCAGTATCTGAACCGGAAATCCGAGTTGTTAAAATTCACATCAACGGAATTGAAATCCAAAACACACTAATTGATTTAGGAGTAGCAATCAATATCATGAGTAGACAAATCATGGATAAGTAAACTTCTAATCTTCTCTTTACCGAGCACATGCCACAATTAGCAAAAAAGATCTGGCAGTCAAACATGATGGGATAATAGAAGACATTCCGGTGTCCTAGATTCTTGGGAGTACCACCGTGGATTTCATGATCCTAACTCCCTAAGAATAATCTGGAGGGGCATCATGTTATATTAGGAAGACCTTGGTTGGCTATAGGCGATGCTTTCATTAGTTGTAGATGCAGTGATATGTACATCTCACGATGGGTAGTTCAACTAAGAAATTCACTTTGTATCCTCTAGCAAGGACAATTATAAGATTTAGATGATATTCAATGGATAGAGGATGAAGAGACTTAACCCTCTCTTCACAATTTCGAAATTAGTGAAGATAATCAAAATACGAATACTCTAGAAAACTTTGAATCCTCTTGAGAATGCAAACATGAACCATTTCAAGAAGGATCCAAAATTGAGTTTTTGTCATCAAGGCAGATGTCTCTTCATTCTATGGATAAATTTGGCAGCTCTACAAGTGATGTATTTCCATAAGGCTTTGAACACCAGCAAAGACCTAGAAAAATCTCAACAAGAAGAAGAGGTTAGTCAAGATATTACGAGACATTCTTAACGCATATGCATCAGAATCTGCTTGACATGGAAGGGATAAGCCCCCAAGACTTGCACTCATCACATCTATATAGAGGAAAATTGTAAACCAATCGAGACAACCTCAAAAGAGAACGGATGAATCCAAATCTTAGGGAGATTTTTAAGAAGAATTGCAAAATTGTTAAATGTCAACTTCATCTATCCCATTGAGATAGTCGGTGGTTTCTCCTTTGGTAATTGTGCCAAAGAAAAATGGTAAATGGAGGGGATGTATTGACTACGAGGGGAATTAAACAAAGCTACTCTTAAAGCCATTTTCCTCCTTTCATAGATCAAGTGTTAGATACATTAAGTGGCAAAAGTACTTCTCATTCCTAGATGGGTTTAGTGAATTTTACAACCAAATCCAAGTAGCACTTGAAGATCAGAAAAAACCACATTTACTGTCCTTGGGGTACCTATGCTTACAGTATTGCCCATTTGGATAATGCATGCACACCCAACATTCAAAGGGAAGTATTAGGAATTTTCGGATCTAATACATGATTATGTAGAGGTATATATGGATGATTTCACGGTTTATGGAAACACATTTGAAGAAGCCTTAGCAAACTTGGAAAAAGTTTAAAGAGATGTCAAGAAAGCAAATCTTTCACTTAGTCATGAGAAATGTTTCATGATGTTTGCGAAGGTATTGTTTTGGGGCATCACATTACGAGGGGATGGGATTAGAGTTGGTAAGTCAAAAGTTGGAAGTCATCTCTAACTTATCTATTCAAGTTGTCAAAATATGTTAGGAGTTTTCTGGGGTTACGGGGGGATATTATCGGAGGTTTATAGAAAACTTCACCAAGATAGCATCTCCACTCTTTGGAAATTACTTCCAAAAGAAGTTTGAATTCAAGTGGAATTCTGATTGCCGGTCCAGCCTTTGAGACCCTAAAAACAAAAATTTATGAAGCACCTATTTTAAGGGGACCTATTTGAAGTTACCTTTTCATATCTCAATGATGCCTCTAATACAACTCGAGACGATATTGGGACAAAAATACCTTATTCCTTATGCCATCTACTATACCCACATTAAAAAATTCCAGCTCTGTGAGAGTTAAACTATCACGTAGCTGAAAAATAGTTTTTTAGGCTGTTGTTCATGCCATAAACAAGTCGGACACTATATAACGAGGCTATGAAAATTTTGTTCTGCACTTGATCATTTTGCAATTAGATACTTAATGAACAAATCAATTACTAATGGCAAAGTCATAATATGGTTATTGCTTTTACAAGAATTCAACATTACCATTCTAGATAGGCCTGGAAAACAAAACACAGTAGCTGATTTCCTATCTAGACTCCAAAACATCAAAGATGACAGTCTAGTTGAAGATCAATTTCCTGATAAATATATTTTTGCAATTTCTACTCAAACTCCTTGGTTTGCTCACATTGCTAATTATTTAGTTTCAGGAAAATTTCCTTCAATAATGAATGCAAGAGATAAAAGAAAAATCATTTATGTGATTGCAAAATATTCATGAGTTGCTAATGAGTTGTACAAGCGGAGTCCAGTTTGATCATTAGGATATGTGTTAGGGAAGATGAGATGCCTAAGATTCTCAAAGAATGTCATGATGAACCTTGTGGCAGGGCCTTTTTACGATAAGAGGACAACCTATAGATCCTTCATTTAGGATATTATTGACCATCCTTATTAGAATGCTAAAAGTATGTCGAAAAGGTGTGACAATTGCCAAAGGGTAGGGGAAACCTTCTCCTTCGGGTGAGATTCTATTAAAGCCTCGGGTACATATTGAACCTTTTGAAAAAATGGGCTTTTGATTTTGTAGGACCTATTAGTCCTCCATCAAGACAAAAGAGATATATATTAGTTTACCGTTATGTTACCAAATGGGTAGAGGCCAAACCATTACTTTTTTCTAATGAAGCATCTTGTAGTTAATTTTCTTTTTGAGGATATTTTACTCGTTTTGGTGTCCCAAGGAAATTGTTACGGATCAAGGGCTCAATTTACATCGAGGCTAGTGGAACAAATGATGGAGGTACAAAATCGGGCATAGAAAATCTACTCCCTTATCATCAAGGCAATGGTCAAGTGGAATCTGCTAACATCAGTTAATTTGGAAAGATCCTAACAAGAAGCTGTTCATTTACATACAGATATTGGGTAGATGACTTCTGAAGCCTTGTGGGCCTATAGAACTACATGGAGAAACACAACGAGGCCATACTTCTTATGAAGTTGTTTATGGAAAAGAAAGTTTTGTTTCCCACTAGAGTTCCCGATTCAAACTTTAAAAATGGAAGTCGGCTAGGACTTGATTTAATGGAGGCACAAAAGCATAGATTGGAGCGATTAATGGGTGGATGAGGATATTGAACAGATGCGATTCGAAGAAAACAAGTCTAGTCCAACGACAAAGGACTAGATGGCATGACAAGTACATCAAAGAGGAAAGAAGTTCCAAGGAAGGTATTGGGCTCTCTTGTTTGATTCAAAATTAAGGATTTACAAGATGAGTACTATTACATTGGATTGGGCCATATGGAGGGAGTGTTAAAATTTTTGTGATAGAGACGGTAAAAAATTAGGACAATAGATGAAGAAGAGGTCACTTTTTTTTTTATGAATGGTCATAAGATTGAAGGCGTATCACAAACCACTCTCAAGAGAAGAATTTGTCAAGTTTAAAGAAAACAATGATGTGAAGTTAATAGAAAGAAAAATCTTTTCTGTTCATCAACTTGATTGAATTTTAAAGTCATTCTTTTTAAAAAAAAATAAAAAATAAAAAAAAATAAAAAAATAAAAATAAAAATAAAGTATAAACATGAAAACCAATCTTTGATTGGCATGTTTATGCGAGAAAAGATAGGGTGAAAATCATAGTTTTAAAATAACTTTTCCACCATTTAATTTACTTGCAAACAAGCTATTACAAAATCATAAGTTCAAATCCATTTCACTTATGATATATCTCATTTCATTTCATTCCATTTGCTTATCCATCCATGCTCATTTCATTCATTCATTCATACTTCACTTTATTCCATATTTCCTTCATCTCATTCCATACTTCATCCACCTCATTTCCATGTACAAAATTTAAGTTTGATATCTTCTGCAATTGAATAACACACATGTCATGAATTACCAGGGTCATTTCTTATACTTTTTCCACTCCATTTCATAAATTGTAATCCATCCCACTCCATCATTCACTTCATACATATCCCATTATACCATATTTCATCATCTATCTTCACTCATTCCATATAATATTCCATATATTCCAAACCACTCCATTCCATGATTAAAGTTCTCTCTGAGTACATTACTGCGACTAAAGCGGATATTGCGGCTAATCGGACATTTCACTTGACCGGACGAGTCATTCAACGGCTAAGATCACGAAGCGATCGGTAGACATTTGAATTGCAACAAGATGATCTGTATATCCATGAACAAAAGGAAAATCAAGAAGGATTATGAAGACTCACAAAGTAATGATTTCCCGAGAGGGGAAAAAAGCATATAAAGACCACAAAAGCGAGATGAGAAAAGCAAAAGGTAAAAAGTTACGATTATAATGGCATATCAACAGAAAAAATTTGGTATAATCTAGATTATGAATCATTCGAAAAGTTTTTTGATTATTTTTATTAATCATGCCAAATATACCCTCTGCAAAAATTTGGATAAAAATCCTTCATTTCAAATCTATACGATCATCATTTAAAAATCTAAAGCGGTTAAAATGCGAAGTAATTGATTTTCTCACGTCCCATGACCAAAATCATTTAATGATGATTTTTGAATCCATTGCAAAAATATCTCCATGGTATTTTCACTCATTGATTTTTTTCACTTCACTTCATTAAATAAATTAATAACCACTCCCTATTTCTCATCTGGTAGCCAACCCTTCATCATTTCATTATTAAAAAAGCAGTATCTCTATCACCAAGTGACGGAGGTATATTAGTTTGAAATTCGAAGCCATTGTCACAAGAAGCGAGAGGTATATCGGTTTGAGGGCGAGAAGCACTTTGTGCCGTGAACCAAAGGAGTATTAATTTGAAGGTTGAAGTCTCATTGTCTCCGTAAGTAGAAAAATTACTAATCGAAGATTGAAGAAGAAATTATGGGCCTCATCGTGGCCCAGACCGGTGGGCACAAAATACACCCGGAAGGATACCCTCAGCGAGAAATGTTGCAACAAGTAGGATGGCTGCAATTCACGAAAAAATTTAATGGCTTCCACAAAGAAGTTACTAAAATGTTTAAGATCATTCAAAGGAGCCGAGGTTGAAGTTGGAGACATTAAATTCATTGTCACAAAGGTTTTTATTGGGAAATGTAGGATTTCTAGACATGAGAAAGATGGTTTAAGAACGAGAGGAATTTCATAATGAATCATGGAGAGGCTTATATCATAAGTCTGCAATTATATGATGTATATTTAAAAGAAATTTCAAGCTCTTGCATTTAAAGGAATAAATGGATATTATTGCTTATCTACAAAAATTTATCACTTGTGAAGGTAGATGGTACTTTCTATGTTTACCATATTAGGTTGATAATGCATCTCCTAGAAGAAGAGCTTAATTTTCCCTATTTCTTGCTTCAAAGTTTAAAGAAAACCAACCAAGTGTCCAAAAGAGAATTCAATTTATAGAGACAACCTTATATCACCATGGGTTAGTCAAGATTTTGATTGAGCATAATTTGAGAAAAATAGGGAGATAATTGGGACCATTTACTTAGTGAGAAATCACCCTATGAGAACCAAAAGAGCCTTCACAGACATCAGCCTACAAAGAGAAGAAAAATGGAGAGCCTCTAAAATTAGGCCCGATAAAGAGATTCAAGAAGCGGTGAAGAAATAATCTCTAAGAAATTTTCAGTTAAGAAAACTTAAGGAAAAGAGAGAGGTAATCGAGAAAATTTTCCACAGGAAAAAGGAGGGGACCATCTGACCAAGAAGAAGCCATGAACTACGAGGGGAAACTAAGAGAAACATAGATTAAACAAGCAGGAGTGATAAACATAGAAGATTAAGAAACACCTATTGAAGAAGATTTTGATGAAGAAGCCCTCAAATTGACCACAGGCAATAAGAAATTTATAACTATGTTGAAACATTGAAAGGAAAGCTTGAGAGTAGAGATAGAACCCACTGATCTCCACTATCCGAAATAGATGTCATTAAGAAGAAATAGGTACGATGCGGAAGTACTTAATAGACATATCGGGTGAGAATGATGTTACGAAGGAACAAGTTAAACTAAAAACCGAGTATGAACTCAACCTTGTCTCTCTGAATGGACAAAGTGGAAAAGGCTAATGAAAAGTTGAAAAAAGAGGAACAAGAAGTTAATCGGAGACTTGATTTAAGGTTCAAGTTAGTCATCGAGGAAAGCCCCAAAATGCCTTTAACTTCCGGGGGAAAAGGAGAAGAAAGAGGGTTGGATGTTCTTACGAAGTCTGCGAGTTTATGGAATAAGTTGCATGAGGACATGCAAGAAGTCGGCGGTGGGGAGTATATTTGGGCCCCAATATTGTTCTTTCTTCCATTATACTTCACTCCATTTTCTTTTCCATTGTTATCCCGGGCTCAAATGATCAATGAAATTGGTTAAAATTTCTTTAAGAATGAATATCATGGCTAACTTGCTAAGTTTTGTGATTTTTTCATTATAATACATTTTGAGCGAAACTGGCTACGAAGTGCGGACATTCCATAGCTGAGTGCCAATTCTAACGATTTCTTCACGTTCAAGCATGTTCTAGGTGTCCTCTCGAGGAAAAGCCACACATGGGTGTATTCCATCATGTCCTCGCGTTTGTTGCTCACCATGAAAGATTGAATGGAATTTTGGAGCGTGGTTTTGTATGTAGGAACTCACACAAAGCAGACTCTAATAGGACAAGGGCAGGTCAAATGTCCTTTGTCATTTCTGTTGCCACCTTTAGAAGTTCTAGTCCGATTTTGATATGAAAAGACAATGATCCCCATATTATCTCAGGATTACTGTTATGAATATTTTCTATAAATGTAACTTGGAGAGAAGCCAAAGAAGACAAGTTCTAGATTTTGATTAGATTTCATGGATTAGTTGCTATGTTTCTAAAGAATCAAGAATACTCTATTTTAAGTTATTTTCCTTTAATGAAGAAGACAACATTTCTTTAGTGGTTGATTGATCTTGAGCTAGATTCGTGCTACTTTGGTGGTAGGGCCCTAACCTCTTTGAGCAACTTTTAATTTTGCAATTTAGATAAGTATCTTGGTTCATTTTCAAGTTTCGTTTTACGTTCACATGATTAATTTCATTAATTATTATAGCTATACTTGTTCTAAGAAACTCTTCCAAAATATCATTACAATGAATAAGAAATGGGTTTGTAGTGTTATAGATTTTATTTTCAATTCCTTTAGATTTCATTATCATAGTTAAACTTACTCCGTGGGCTCTTCCAAGATATCATTATGATGACTAAGGCATAAGCTTTGGCAAATCTTTATCGCTTCAATTTCTTGTTTACACTAAGTAGCATAGCTAATCTTACTCTTAAAAAGATCTTCCAAAACATCATATTGTTAGAAATGTTGTGATGTCTTAGTTTTTTAATTGTATTTTCTTTCGAGTTTTCATGTTTGTTATAATTGCATTGGATTGTATGGCTTAGTTGTTCTAACAAGCTCTTCCAAAATACCATTCATGATGAGCGAAATAAAGTGCTAGAATTCCATAGATTAATTGCATGATAACGGTTAGAGCACTGCGGGGGAAAAGGCCATTTAGTTCATGCCTGATTATTTAGTTTCAAGTTTGATAATGGCTTTTTAGTTTGTACTTCATCACTTTGTAGACTAGTAGCACCTAGTTAGTTCTGTGCATTCTTGTATTTGTTCAAGTTTAGTTGCCATCCATTGCATTTTAAATTGCCATTAGTTGTTAAACTTAAATACCATGGTCTTCATTATTTACAAAGCTACATGACAAACCTATATTAATATACAATCATCTAGAATGAGAACGCTCAGTGTCAGTTCTAAATTTGACCTTTTGCTTGCTTTTTTACCATTTGACAAACAAGCCTTTCCTCAAAGACTATTCAAAAGGAAATCTATAACTTTTGAGTGAGGTTTAATTGGTGTTAAACTAAGTTCCATAATAGAATTAGGAGCTAGTTTTAGAGTAGAGATCTTATGATGTTACAAATGTCTTTTCCAAATATGTTTCAATAAACCTTTAATCATGGATGAGATGTTGTATCATTATAAGTTGATTTTTTAATTGTTTTATTTAGGAGAACTCTGTTACACACTTAGTTTGCCCATTTCTCTGAAGCTCTTCCAAAAACATCTTTGTGAATGAATTGGATAAGTGTAAGTTCATGTTGTCATTATTTTCTTGAAGTCGGTATCAAGGTTGTATTTTCTAAGTCATAGTTTGGGTTTGGTTACTGTTTTGATATTTTCATTTGTCATTTGTCATCAATAATTTAGGCTTCTCTGTTTTTAACTAGTAGCTTCTTTCCACCAACATTTAGTTCTTTCCCTTGTGAACATAAAACCATAAAAAAAAAAAAAAACCAAAAAACATGTAAAACACTAGACATAGCACAGTGAGAAACAAACACCTAGGCACACACAGTGCACACATATGACGGTTACAACCCTGGTTAAATGAACTCAATTAGGAGACTGATTTGACACAAACACCTAGCATGTGGTACATGAGATTCCTACTATCGTTGAAACTGTTAAGTAAACGGCAAATGCAGTGCATCCTAGAAAAGCTACGCCATTAAGTCTAAAGTGGAAAAACTATAAAATGGTTTCATTTGCTCAGATTCCATTGACGGATGCGTCCCTATTTTTCTGTAGATAAGAAACGGGGCACTATTCGTGTCTTTGTTGACTATCATGATATCAATTAGAGCTTGTCCCAAGGATAATTATCTACTCCCTTCATCGATCAAATCATTGATGATTGTGCTGGGGAGAAATATTTTTCCCTCATGGACGGTTTTTTGGGTATAATCGGATTAAATTCTCTGATGAGCGTTAACTGCAAACGCCTTCATACATCTATGGGGTACCTTATATAAGAACCTTCCTTTTGGTTTAAATATTTGGGACACAGCTTTTGCCCGCGATGTCCTATGCATTTCATGATATTAATACATCCAACCAATGCCTCTGGATGACCTTAAGCTCATTCGGCTAGAGTAGGGATCATTACGACCATCTTCATTCGTTTTCTTGTTCATAGACGCTATACAATTTGGCTTAATTTGCACAAGTCGTCTGTTGATTCGAGAAGACTCTTAGGGTTTATCATGTCCACGAGCCCAAAGGTCGCCTCGATCCACTCCAAATTTTAGGCTATTGTCAATCTCCCCTCTCCCTCCTCATTGCATCGGTTACGAGTTTACAAGGGAAAGCTAATTTTCTACGTTGTTTTATACCTAACTATGCCGTGGCTAAAGGATTCTACAGTTATTTCAGCAGTGTCCCTTTTTGTTGGGATGAAATCACTCAAAAAATATTTGATGCGTTAGGAGGCATTGTATCCCAATGCTCCTGCACTCCGCCCTCCAAATTATCGTCCACGATTTTTCCCTCTATTTGGCTCATTTCAGCATGATTTCCATGGTTTTGATACAAGGCGACGATGATGGTCATGATCATGTTATTTATTGTCTCGTAACCTTCTCGACCAGAAACACATTATTCACATGTTGAGAAGTTAGCATTAGCTACGATTTAGGCGATCCAGCGTTTTAGAAATCAAATATATTCTTTTGTGCACAGGTGAATGTGATTCTGATTGTAATCCTATTCTACATATTGTATCAAAAATTGTTGGACCTAAATACTCAAAGTGTATTATCATCCTCCAAGAAGAGATTGATTTGGAATTTACTCTTTGCCAAGTCTAAGAAATCATTAGCCTTTGCTGATTTACTCTTGTTCTCTCCCTTCTAACTTCACTCCTTTATTGTGAGAATACATTCAGACGATTCTCTTTTCATGATTAGCACCTTCGATCCTTGGGTGTTGATATGTCTATCTCTAGACTTTGTCTTTTAGATGCGAGTTGACGAAGGATGCTTGTCGGCGCATCAGAAATCATTTGCAACCTTATCGTATAGACAGACTACCTCTATAGCATTGGAGTCGATTCCCGCCACTCACGTCGATGTTTGACCCTCGAGGAGTTTGAGAAAGCCCTAAATGATTGTCACGGTGGTGTACGCGGAGTGGTTACATTTTGGTTATGCTCTTTGTTGATCCGGTGGATATTGGTGGCCACCCAGCCTATTCCATAGGCCCCACCATTGTCTCTTTGATTTTCATTTTTGGCATAACTACTGTTTAGCATTTTTGGGTCACGAACCGGAGTCAGTTTTGAGGCTAGCGATGTTTTCAGGCATCGTGCCTCCAACTCACTCTCTCATTCTCATTTCAAAAAATGATATTGTGGCGAAATTTTAGTCCTCGGATAGAGGCTTTCTAATGATGTATCATGTGCATCAAGCAGAATAGTATGCCGGAGTTACGTCCACAGGAGGTGAAGCACCAATTTACCCAAACGGGGCCCATAGTTTTGACGCTTCATCTCTTAGAGTTAGTTTTTGGATGTTTAGGGTTCTCCATTGTTTCTCAATAATAAATAGGCCCTCGAGCCTCATTGTAACTCGGTTCGGAGGGCACAACGCCCAGCCGCCACATCTCTTCTGGAGATAACTACCGGCGCCTAGATAGTTTCATTTCCATTATGCATGAAAGCAATTTCAGTTCTTTGAAGTATTAATTAAATGAAGTGTTATTTCCACTTTGCATCTCTGTATTTATGGTTATATGTTTATTCTGTTGCATTCCTACATAAATTCGGATCAACTACTACAAAAATTCTTCTTCTTGATTTATTTTTTGCCTTATTTTCAAAGACTACATTGTCATAGTTTGTAAATGCCATGATTTCCAGATTTTATCAATGAAAGATGTGTGTGCCCACCGTCCCTCTTCATATTATCGTTACCATTGGTCCCTTTCCAAAAGTGGGGCATCAATTTTATGACGTGTAACCCTCACTCGTCTAGGGGGCATGCCTATATTATCGTAGCCATGGACTACTTCACCAAATGGGCCAAAGCAATGCCTACACTTGCCATTGACGGTAAGACAATTGCTCAATTCATATTCAATCACATCATTGATATGTTTGGCATCTCTCAGAAAGCCATCGTTACCAATCATGGTTCCCATTTTGGGCATTGTATGAGTGGTGGAGTTGACTTCTAAGACCAGGTCGGCATCCACAGCGACTCAACGTCGTACTACCCTCGAGGCCAATGGCGGGTTATTATTTGTGACAAAGTTCTTGTCACCATGCTTCAACGTACGGTGGGATCCATAAATCCAATTGGCATCTCATGTTATTTTGGCTCTTTAGGCTTAGGAACCTCGATTAAGAAGCATGGCCCAGGTTCACTCCTTTCCGATTGGTTTATGGCACGGAGAGCTACTCTCCAAATTGGATAAATAAGCTTTGCTCAAGTTGCCTGTTAGTTACTACCAAATACTTCGCCGGAAGAAGGGTCTCCTTTATTTAGAAAGTTTGGATGAAAATCACCACTTTGATGCTCACGGTTATCGAAGCACAAAAGAGCGGGTCAAAGCTCATTTTGACCGGTGGGTTTCCCCTCGTTCTTTTGTTGAAGGAGATGTCATCCTCTGTCGACCAAGCTCATGACAAGATGGGGGGAAAAAAAACGCCCATGGCATGGGCCCTACATGCGTTAAACGTGTATTATAGAATGAGGCCTACTGAGCTCATTAATTCTGAGGAGTCATCCTCTTGAGCAACCTAGAAATGGGTTATATCTGAAGAATTATTATGTGTGAGTCATTCATGCATAATTGGTCTACATAGAGTGTTGTTTTCCATTTTTTGGCACATGTTTGGTTCCGTGTGCTTTGCAGGAGTTTTCCTTATGTAGGTCTTGCTTATTAGGCATATGTCTATTACCCCTTATGTCGAGTTTCGCGGATGGTGCTTCCTGCCCCGTGCCGGGAATTTGTCATCGACGGCATGGGTAATTTATGATCCTGGCGGTAAAGGTTGATGGATCTACAAGGTATTTGTCTAGGAAAAACTACAAACAATGTCGTTGAATATAGCGTTGTCATTGAGATATTAAGTGAAGCAATCCACCTCGACATATGCGCATTGCTTGTAAACCTAGATTCACAACATGTCGTTCTTGACTCAATGGTCATTATTCGATTAGAAATCCGTACATTACGAGATTTTATTTACGTATTCGTTACTAGAAAGACACTTTGATTTTATTACATATCAACATATTCCTAGATGAATGAATGAATTAAGCGTACGATGGCTAACATTGTATTAGATAGACATTTGCATAATTTGTAAAATCATCATCATATGTAAAATATCCATCACTACAGAAAAAATCACATTGTTGAGGGTCATGCTTGTGACGGACCTTTAAAGGTCCATCACCAACGTCACATATGGTGATGGTCCTTAAAAAACCATCCTTTGTAAGTGTATATAGTGATGATCCTTTATGGTCCATCACCAAAGACATTTTCAATGACACTTTTGGTGAGGAGTCATTAAAAACACACTAATTCTCTCTTTTGTGACACTTCTAGTGATGAACTTTTAATGACTCTCACCAATGCTCTTTTGTTACTTTTAGTGACGGTCAAAAAATATCCCATCATCATTGATCATTAAAAAGCGGAAATCCTTTGTAAGTGTATATAGTGATGGTCCTTTATGTCGATCACCAAAGACATTTTCAATGACACTTTTGGTGAGGGTTGTTAAAACCCATCACTAATTATCTCTTTGGTGACACTTCTAGTGATGAACTTTTAATGACCCTCACCAATGTCTTTTTTATTTACTTTTGGTGACCATCAAAAAATGTCCCTCATCATTGATCATTCAGTAGTTTTTTAGTGATGCTATGTGCATATTTAATATATTTGTTGTCGAAAAGATAATGATTTAACACCATTATTGTGGAGTATTTTTTATAATATTTCCAAGGCCATAGTGGTTAGGGTCAGTCAAGTTTTAAGAAATAATTAGTGTGTATCATTTCCCTCAAGTAATGACTAGTCAAATAGAGATTTCACGTGAGTCAACACATGATTCATATCTATTAAGTTTATTATCTAGAAAATTCCCCTTAGATAAAGTTCCACTATTTTGTGTCGGAAATATATTATTTAATACATAATCAAGCTGCGACAATTCTATTAATGAGAAAGACCTAATAATCCTCAACAATGCAGGCACACCATAAATTAATGCTTTGGCACACACTAGCATTTATTAGCAACCCACATGTCTTGGAACATCTTGTTCCTAGAACATCTTGTAATGACACTAGTTCCAAGCACATGGTGGAATGTGCTAACTGGAACTCTCCTAATATGTCTGTTGGCATGAACACATGGTTGAATGCATTGACATACAGTATGCTTTTTCAGCACACAATACCACATGGCATATCTTCTGGTTTATTATTAGTGTGCCTAGCATGCCCCTTTTCAAAAAGATAAAGTCTTTGACTTATTAACCCTCTTATTGGTTCTTCCTTTTTGTTTATGACACATATTGACATACCCTGGCACCCTGGTCACATCCTTAGCACCTAGCATGTATTAGCATATATTGGCACTATTAATTGGCACATGATATAATTATCACACCTGGAACTCCCAAGCACACTTTGGGAATTCTTGGCATACCTTGATAATTCCTAGCATGCCTTACCAATGCTTAGCATACCTTGTCCTCTCTCCTTGGCATGACAACTAACACTCATTAACACTAGTCTACGGCGGTACACGTTCCTCATATATTCATTAACTTCCATGAATTTTACCTAGTGCTCCCTTAATTTTTTTCCCTAGTACTCCCTTAACACACTCATCAACATGCATTACCACTCTCTAGCACACCTTAGCACTCTTCAACATTCCTTCACTTCCCTGCCTGCATAACATTAGTCCCTAACATATATTGGTGCTTGGCACGTGTTAGCACTTGGAGAGTCTTAGCATGTATGGAATACATTGAGATGCCTTGGTGCTGTAATTTGGCATGGTTTAATAGTAGAATTTATTTGTCATGATCAATTGTTGGAAAGTAGATGTGAAGTAACAAAGGAATACTTGGAACTTAGAATACACTAAGACTTTGCACTTGGCACCTATTGCCCATGGTGTTGGTGGGCCTAGCATGCCCCTCTTGGAAAAGGTAAATTGATGACTTCTTAACCCTATTATGTGTTCATTTCCTTGTAGTTTAACTTTTTCTCCATTTTTGTCTTGAAAAGTCCTAACACGCATTGACACACCCTTGCACATCTTGGCATGCCTTATCACTTGGCACATCTTAGCATGTTTTGTGTGTATTCCCTGTCGGCACATCCGCGGGGTGAAGAGAAATGTAGTCCTAAAGGCAGAAGGTCGAGGTACGAGGGTAGATTAAGGGTTGCTAAGGAGGTCATGATCATCCTCCAAGAAGAGCAAGATCATCATGTGAGGGATTGAGAAGAATGTTGCATGCCTTAATTGTTGAGTTGCTGAAATGAGATGAGATATTGTTGCTTCTCTTCACGGCATATCAAGCTTAAGGTAGGTTTCTCATGAGAATGCAGGCACGTGATTTTAATGGTGTCTTCTGCAGGCACATCAAATTACGAATGTTAAATTTGCAATAAGAAATAGTGAAATTGGAAACTAGAAAAGGACAAAAAAAATCACCCCACCTTTGGTGAGGAATTTTGATGCACCATGAGTGAGGAATGTGGGGGGGGGCGTCTAAATTATTGTTCCCTTAAATAAGTGGACAATAAATTGTAATTTCATCTCCTTAACAACTTGTGTTAGTTAATTAAGTCATGACCGATAGCTCAGAAATTCAAGTTGAGGGTCTAAGATGAGAGCCTCTGAGATTCTAATATTTTTAGGGTCTAGTTGAAGTTGATGAATTAGTGGGGTGCAGTGTAATTAACTCAATTAAATGAGTTAAAATTAGTTTAACTAGTTCTAGCTTGAGTGATGAGCTAGTGAGAGTCTAGTGAATCAAATTAGAAATTCACAATGAGTGATCAATGGAATAATTGATAATTCTCTATTAATAGTTGCATGCATGTCAGTTTCGAGAATACCCGATTGAGGAACATAACTATCATTTGTATTAGAGAAAATTTCCATGTGCAATTATAAAGTCATTAGGATACCATGATAAGTTGCGCAATCAAGGAAGACTAATTTTCCTAATTAATAAGAGTTAATTCCCTAGGAATTGCATCGACAAGAGCGAGGTTAAGTAAGGATGAATTGGCTAAGTACTATGCGATTTTACACAGATCAACGAGGAGACAATTAGAGTGTTGGAGAATCTCTTGAGATTAAGCATTGTATTGTTTCATGATTGCTTGAATTAATACACAATAGAGGTAGAGGGTTTTGAGTAGTTTCTTTCCCCAATACATCATGTTTCTATGCGATTGATAATTATTTCTCTTACTTATATATCCTAGTTGATCATGTTTTGTTTCCAAAAATTGTAGGAAAAGGATTCGATATCTTATTTTAGTAGATTACAAGATCGAATGAATCTCAGTTGGTTAGATTTTCTACATGGTATCGAGAGGAAGGAATTTTTTGGGCAGCGAGTTCTGAGAAGATATCTACGAAAGATTTTGGTGTGAAATTTTCAAACAAAAATAGAATATTTGGATTCCTTGCAAAAATCTCTACCCAAATGGAAAAAAAAAAAAAAAAAAATCGGTCAAATTGGAGCTCAAATGAGAGATATCATTAGTTAAAATAAACTCTTTTTAGAAAATTTTTGTAACGTTGGGAAAATTACACTATACATGATTCAAGAACCTATATGCACTTTAGGTACCATATGCTGAAAGCTTTGAGGAGAAAGCGGGGGAAGTTAGGAGCTTGGTGGTTTAGAAGGGGAGCTAAATTACCTCTCAACATGTGCATCCTCATGAAAGTAGTCTCAAAAGGTTGTGGAGTGGCTACCACAATTCAGAATAGAGGAGATCGAGTGGAATCATCCACTCAAGCGAGAGACCTCAATGAGGGGGAAATTTCCAAGCCATATGGGAAGAGGGCAACCATGCCTTGAGAATTGTAAGGTGGGGAGTACCTTTGTAGACATAATTCCAAGTTAAGGGGGTGTTGGGCAAGGTCCATGAGATGGCATGTCTCATGGATCGATCCTGGCTACGAAGGCCATAGTACAGCAATGGTAGGAAGGATTATTTAGATTGATGTGAAGTGGATGTCGTGAGACGGAAATCGAGTGACGGATGTCAAATACGGAGCACAAATGAGAGTTAGCAATAGTTCAAAGGGCATGGATGCGAGATGTTGGCGGCGGTCTGCGGAGAATCCAATACTATATAGGTGCGGTAGCTAGAAGTAGTCGAGGAAGACTGCGATGAAAGATACATTATCTTGATTCGATTGTTTGGAGGCTATTGATTTCGGCATTTATGGAGTGCAAACAACACTAGAGAAGTGTAGCATAGAAAAAAATTCCAAAGGTACCGGATGGGGATAGGTTAATTCCTTTTCTTTTTGAGAAAGTGTTGAAATTTGCAATAAGCTTGAGTGAAATTGGCAACTAGAAAGGACAAAAAATGCATCCACATTGGTGAGGAATTTTTAGTGCTAGGAGTGAGGAATGTGAGGCATCGAATTTATTTTTCCCTTGAATAAATTAGACAATAAATTGTAATTTCATCTCATAAAAACTGTGTCAGTTAACTAAGTCATGATGATTGAGTTAGCTCAAGAAATTTGATTTAAGGTGATCAAGGTGGATATTGGTGGCCACCTACCTATTCCACTTGGGCCCTCGCCATTTGTCTCTTTAAGTTTTTCATTTTCTACTTAATTGTAAGCACAATTTACTTTCTTTGATTTTAAAGTCTTGAACTTGAAGCCATTTTGAGGCCCCAAAAAACGTTTTGGGCATTAAAGGTTTAAATTGATTTCATTGAAATCAGATTAGTAGTTGTAGTCCTCGAAGAGATATTTCTAACAAGGTATCATGTCACGTCAAAAGCAGTCATATGACCAACTTACGACTGAGGAAGTTGGCTGCTAACTTGATAGAGGCCCATAAACTCTTGGTGTTACATCTCCTCGGGTTAGGGTTTTGGTTGTTTAAGGTTTTAGCTTATTTAAATAATAAAAATACTCTTGATCCTTATTGTAACACGGTTCGAGGAGGAACATAAATGTCGGTTTGTTATAATTTCTCCAATTATAAAGTCATTAGGATTCCATGATGGATTACGCCGATCGAAGGTTTATTTTCCTAATTAATATGGATATAATTCCATAGGAATTGCGTGAGCAAAGCTGAGGCTGAAGGAAGGTTGAGAATTGGCTAAGTACTAGGCCAGGTTTTCCTAGATCGATGGGAGACAATTGGAAGAGTATTGAAGAATCTCAAGAGAAAGTTAAGCATTGTATTGTTCTGATTCACGACTTAATACGAAATAGAAGAGATAGAGGTTTGTGGCAGTTTCTTCCCGAGATACATCTTTTTTGATGTATTAGATTTCTAACTTGTTTCTCTTACTTATATGTGATTGTGTGATCGTGTTTTGTTTCCACAAATTGTAGGAAGGATTCGGTGTCTTGTTTTAGTACATTAAAAGATCATATTGAATCTGGTGGTTAGATTTTTTCAACATGAAATAGAAGATAGGTTTGATACCATATTGCCTTGTGGTGGTTAATGCGGCACATGGGTACGCGATAGAGACCAACGAGAAATGGAGGAGGGGCTTACCTTGTAATTTAAAGCCATAACGAAGTGGAAAGCATGAGCATAATATTGATTGGGTTAACCCTAGTTTGAGTGCGACATTGAGATCGAAGTTCTGTGTTAAGATTCGAGTCAAAAATTCCCCGAGAATCTATGGATCCATATGAGCTGGAGTCGAGTCTCTTGCTGGAGGCAAGAGTGGAGTGTTTTTTTTTTTTTATGTGTGGATAAGGTTTGTTCTACAATAATTAGAAGTACATAAATGTATTCCTAGATTGAAGTACGGTTTCCTATCATATTCGGTTAAGGTATACCCTTAGCATTGTGCAAGAGGTACGTAGAAGAGGCGGGTTCATGACCCTTAGAGCGCGAGGTTTGTTTGTACAATAGGCCATATTTGGAAGATGGTTTGCGGTCCCGGTATGTGTGGAACAAACAGTTAAAGGAGGGTGGAACACGAGCGGGAATATTGTGAGCATACGGAAAATGTGTCATATGAGAATGGATTATTTACATAGGAGTTGATTTTGGTGGACTTTCCATATGATTTTTGACAAAGATCTGAATAAAACTATAAAAATATTAAATAGACATTAGTGGCTGATTTGTGACCCTAGTTAGGTCATCTATAGATTGTTAAGTATGATAAGAGGTAGTTCATATTTAACGATGATTAGAAAACAAGATCAAATTTTGATACACAAGAGCATTGATCTTGAGAGGGCTCAAACCATTTTTATTTGTGGAATTTGAAGAGCCTACATGAAGGTAACATTGTGGGCTAATTCGATAAAAATAATTTGCTGGTTGGGTGATTGATGGCAGGTCAAATGCGATTGGAGGGTTGTTAGGTTCTTGTCAAAGAAGAGCCACGACTCATTCTAGTGATATCGGAAATTGGTAGAAAGGCAAGCGTATAGGGCCTAAAGATGTACAACTTTAGAGACTAAAGCTATGATCAAGTGGGCCAAGCAACTATCCCTAGTTCACTATATTGTAGAGGATTGATTCGGTGAGAGAAGAAACTTCCTGGCCATGGATTCGGTGAGAAGAAGGGCATACCAAGAGAGTTGTTCACATATTGTGGGCAGCTTATTCGACTCAAACTAGTCATGGACCTAAGGGGTTCCTTAGAGGGGCAACTATTAAGACAAGGAAGCTTGATGAAGCAACCATTATCTTGACTAAGGCTCCTTTCTCTTCACGGACTTTCTGCCGATGGGTGGAGTCTAGGTAGTTTAGGAAAGTCACTTGTAGGTATAGATCAGTGTGGTGGAAATGTACCTCAAGCCCTCCTAAGATAAAACGAGAGAGTGGGACTTGCTTTCCCCAGAAAAGAAATTTATCTTCTATGGAGAGAGGAGGGTATTGAAAGGTTGAGGAGGAAAAATTAAGACTTATGAAGGAAGTTCTTAATCCCTAAAATCCTTTGGAAACATGGATTCCCAAATGGTCCTTGATAGAAAGGCCTTTGACACCAATGGTACCACAGGGCCCAAGTGGACCTTGAGTTAGGGATGGAGATTTATGTAACTGTGTGATGTTCCTATCTGGAAAAGGTGATGGGAAAAGGATCGGACACTGATTTTTTTTACTTCTATAGGTCAAATTGATCCTACTGGTTCTATCTATGGGAACACCCTGAAAAACTTGATCCTAGAGCTGCAGGAGCTTGAGGTATTCGGAGATTCCCACCATCGGAATTGGCCAGCTAAGTTAAGGGAGAGTGGTACCAGAAACTGCTTGCTCTGAGGAAATGCAAGATTTCCTCCTGTAGCACATGATTCATGAAATTTTGCCTTAGGTGACCAATAGAGCTAGACCTAGGGAATGTGAAAATTTCTTAATCTAAGAAAACCCTACTATAGTATCTTGATTTAATTCTCCTACTTGAATTAAGTTAAGCTAATTTATAAGAAATATTCAATAAATTAGCAAAGTAAATAGTAAATACAACTAGAAACCTACACACTAAATCAAATACTGAATAAAATATAGAAAAAGTGACACATGGATTTTACGGACAGCGTACGGAAAAACTAGAAAACCGTGTAGCTAGCTACGAAGTTTCATTGTTAGAGTTTCTACGTACAAAATCACAGGCACAAAACTAGTTCAGCCAACGAAATAAAAATGAGCGATAATATCTTGCTTTAGATCTCATCTGTCTGACTAGCTTGCACTTCCTTATCGCTCTCATTAAGGGCCTATGTCACACGAAAGAGATCTTACTTTGCCCTCGTTGACCCAGGCCTGCGTACGACTACTGCGTGGCTCATGCTGCCTGCAATGTTTGCTCATGCGGCTTTGGTTGAGATGTAGCTCCTTGCTACCTGGGCCTGCAGCTGGGCTGGAATGTTGGCATAAAAATATTAGGTAAGAAAGTCACTGGCAAAGTACTTTCTATGATCTTAAAATTGAAGAAATGAAATGAAAATAGATCAATTTCCACAAATAACTGAAATAGCTCAATGGGACTAGAACAAAATCTTTGACAACAACAATAAGTACTATAGCATCAACTAAGAATAGAGGAGACTAGTTCATGAGGTTAAAATGTTTTATAATTATTTGGCATAAAAATTGTAGAATTATTGGTAAATCTGTAGGTACCATTAGTTGGTGATCATCGATAATCATTTCATTTCATAAAATATCACGAAATCATGTTTAAAGCTATTTGCGTAGACAAACCCCACGAAGTTGTGTGATGAAAAATATTCACACTATATTGAAGAAAACACCTATCAAATCAGGATGACATTTCAAATGGGGCAAGAAACAATAGAGATAGACATAAAAAAGCAAAATTCTCATGATAATGGGCATGTAGTTTCAATGGTCCTCTTTGTGTGAAGGCCACATCAAATTATAAAATAGCGGAGAGAGGTTGAGACCTGTCTTGTGGTGGTTAGTAGGCCTAGGGCCTATGATAAATGCCAACACAAACTATGAAGGGCCAGCATGCTGTGAAATTTAGGGCTAGAAGCAGAAGTAGGCTTTGCAAACATAATATTGATTGATGCCTATTTTAGGGTCTGAGATCTTAAGTTCAAGTCAAGATTAGTCAAATAAATGCCTAGAATCTCTGGATCCATATGAGCTAGGTCTAGTCTCTTAAGGAGGAAAGATTTGTTGTTTTTTTCCCTGGTGGATAGGGTTTGTTCAAAGAAATTAGAAAAGAATTATAATTCCTAGTTACGGTGGCTTCTAACATGTTTAGGCCCTTGAAGCTGACAAATCTGTAGAAAGGGGTTGTGACCCTTAGAAGTGAGGTTATCTGAAATATAAACCTGAGATGCGGAATATGGTTTAGAATGTTGTAGAATCATGAATCCAAACGAGGTGGAACCTAAGCAGTGAAAAATGTGCATATGAATAATGGATTGACATGAAGATGATTTATTTCGGTGGACTATCCATAAGTTTGAATAGAATATGATGGAAACCTATAAAAATTATTCAATGGATAATTAGTGGATTATTTAGAAAGCCCAGAGTTTAGTCATCTACAAATTGTTAGAAGATAAGAGGAGTAGTTCATATCTATTGTAGGCGGAAAAAAAGGAAATTGGTACACAAGAACAATGATTTGGGAGGGAACGGATCATTGTTAGGTGGAAAAAATTTGAAGAGCCTAGATTAGGGGTGATGTATTGGGCCCTAGAACGATAAAAGGATTGATTGTGGTTGGGAAAATTGATGGAATTCTAAGCGTGCAATTTTTTGAGTTTTTTTAGGTATTTGTCAAGAAGAGGCCTAAATGATAGTCTCTTTTTAGAAAACAAGAGATTGGTATAAAGGCGGGGTGTATAGCACTATAATGATGTGCAAACTTTGAAAGGAGAAGCTAAATTAAGAAAGCGAGTCAGAGTGACGACAAATACCTAGTTCAATTGTATTACTGCAGGAGGATTGATTTAGTGAGAAGAAGGAAACTCCATAACCCTATACTTTTCATCATGGAGTAGTAGTATGGATAAAATGGAGACCCGACGAGATGTTCACAAAAACGGAGTTGAACAAGCGATCAAAGACCACTAAGTGTTTCTAAACTTGAAGGAAAAGGAGGTAGCTAGCGGCATGAGTTTTTTTAGGCGAGTTTAAGTAACCTAAATGATTTGAGCTCTGATGAGGAGATGAAGGAGTTTCAGAATGGGAGGCAGAAGAGTACCTTCCATGTATTCCGGGACAAGTGGTGAGAAAAGGGTTAGTAATGTGGCCACCATCAACAAGTAAATTAAATGTTTATCTTGTTATAGATTGGTTTTCAAAGGACTAACACGAAGCCTAATTGTATTCCTTATATATCTCAATGCTGATTGTCCAGAGTTCCATGATCCTTAGTACGGGAGCTCTAACTTTTTTGTTGTATTATAGTTTGTGTTTAATGAAGAAAGGTTTGAAAAAGTAAAAAAATTTCATGTGCACTAGTTGATTTTTGATGTGTGTATATTTCATTGTGCATTAAAGTAGATATCTTGTGGCACTTGAGTGTGTTTTTGAATAAAAGATTCTAAGACCAAGCTTCTAAAATTCTCATGTGGTAGTGAACATTCAACATATGCCTTGTTCACCCTAAGAACTACCTAGAAGTCATCCTATGCTACTCATGTGTAATCTCAACTCATACCACTTAACAGGTGTGCTCTCAATGCAAGGCTCACATTGCTAACCAAAGCTGGTAGTAAAAAAATTTGCAAACGTAATTTACATATTTTACATGACATATCACATGGCTAATCTTAAATTCTTAGCACTATGTGTTATGTTATTATCCACTGCATTCCTTGGCATTGGCACTCCTAACACTACCTCTAACATACAGCCTCGAGCATGCCTTAGCACTAGCTAACATATAACCTTGTCCTCCTTCCTTAGCACACCCAACTCCCCTCATTCCCAATCACACACTCTTATTCATTCATTTCCATGCATTTTTTGAATTCTTTGTCCTTATTGTTTCCATGGCACTCACTACTCTTTGTGCGTGCACCTAGCATGGCACATCTTGGCATCTTGCTTACGGAACTCTATCATTCCTTGCAGACTACCTATAATACCTTGTCACTCCCTCCTTGGCACACCTAAAACTCACGACACTCCTTGACACATTGCTATTCATTCTTCCTTACATTCAAACTAGTGCTCCCTTGTATTTCCCTAGCACTCCCAAACACTCCCTAGCATGCATTGACACACCCCTAACACATGACACATCTTGGCACTGTTTCCCTCGACTCTAGCATGCCTTAAAAATGCTTAACATACCTTGCCTCCTCCTTAACACACACGGAACTCACCTAACAATTCTGTCCAAAAGCATTATTCATTCATTTGAATTTGTTAATTGACCTAGTTCTCCCTCTTGTCTCCTAACACTTCCTGGCACTCTGAACCAGCACACCTAAAACCTATCTATTGGATTTATGTCTTACACTAACATGCAAATCAATTACATACCCCTTAGGTGTTCAATAGTAACCAAGGATCATGTCTTAGGATTCTTCAATGGATAAAAAATGCTCGACACAATAGTCGAGAGAATTTATTTATTTATTCACTAAAGAAGGAGGCTAGTTGTGTTTTAACGTCTTTCCTTTAACAAATATTTCCCATTGACCATAATGGGCACCTATTATCATCAAATTAAAAATAGTTTGAATGGTGGCAAAGGGCCAAGGTGCTCCTTACTCATGTTGCAAGGGGCAACACCCTATAATTCTAGTAGTTGCTATACATACCCCCTTTTATCTAAATCCTTTGCACTTGCGTATAATCTACAAGGGTAGGTTCATACAAATTAGTGTACTATCATACCACGAGAATTTTTATGAAGGCTCTTTACAACATAAAATAAGATTTCATTGCATTTCTTTCACGAAAAGAAAAACACTTCAACCTGGACAACAATCAAAGAAGAATGAAACTACTATGGCCTATGGAAGATGTTTTCCTAAAAATATTGCATTCCATATAATACCAACAAGGGTCACTAGCAACATAAAGACATTGCCCAGGGCCATCAGTTGCTGGAAAAAAATAGAACACGTTTTGGGGTTCTAACTCACATCATAATTATGGACATCATGAGTTCTAAACTCTCAAGTATATTAATAATATACTTCTAGTATACCCCCATCATTAGTGATTATAAAAAAATACTCTCTACTAGCCATCAACTTTCATAGGAGGTTCACCACAAGGGAGACGTGGGTTTTGACAAAATATTTTGTTCCAAATAACCATCAAGATAATGTTAAAAATATAAAGCCCCATCAGAATATATATTAGGCTCATGTTTCTGAACATTATAGAACAACCCCATTTTCAATCTCACCAACAATATTTAGGTTATTGAGTTATTAACATAAAGCTGAGAATCAAATTGAATCTAATTTATAAACTTGTTACAAGATAATATTAATAGAGTTAGCTAACATGTATACAAGCAGACCTCTGAAACTAAAACCTTGGATGCTAATTTAGGTACACAAAAAACATTTATTTGAAATGAACAATGCTCAATGATATGAGTGATAAATTGATATTATTTCATAATTAGTGAAATTCATGGGTGGCAATTGATTTCAGAACTCCCTGATAAATGATAATATGAACAAAATTCCAATAAAAATTTTCACCAAAAAATCAGTTTGAGAGTCTCCAATTAAATAAAAAAATAACCTAAAACCTACTAAATGATGGAAAGTATCTCATACTTCTATCAAGATAGAAATTTTTCAATTTTATAGGATATATTTGTTTCCCATATTGAAATGCATTTTCTTCCTATTTTAATAAAAATGTAATTAATTGAGTTTATTAATGGAATGATGAATTTTGTCTATATTTTATGGATTAGTTATCCTTGGCAACATCATTTGCATTCAACCTTCTAAAGGCTGAGTAACTAATACCTGCGTTCACATCAAAAAAACCCAAGCGGCCAGGGAAAAAAATTTCTCGGTAGCAATGCTTCATCTCCAAATGGGTCTTCAATTCCTGTAAATGATCACCAAAATATTAAACGGACATCCTCTACTGCAAGAGATTAGTGTGGCAACTACTCGTAGAGTTCTATTGCTATAATATGCACCCAAAAAAACAGCTACTCATCCAGGTTAAACAAGCTTGCACCAACAAATGTTTAGATGCCCCGATCAGTCGAATCGGGTAACTTTGGAGAAAATAAGGAGGGAAAGTAGATTCATGAGGGTCAATGATGGGTAAACTCAATAGCAACCAAATACAGTTCTAATGCTAATACGTTGTCTGTCCCACATAAGAGCTCTCACCTTACCGCATTGCAAGCTAACTCTTTACGGGGAAAATTGAGGTAAGAATCTAAGTTAACTTCTTTATTAAGGGGGTTGGGGAAATAAATGGTAAAACGAAACTTCTGATTTGTTCATCTATGGTGCCTAATACGAGAGCTTGGAATCTTCAAGTGAAGACTTATCACCGTCATCTTCAATGGATCCCTTGCTTCTCATCCCAAATCTTCGTACAATGCTCTCGAGTACCCCGCATGCACACAGAAGGTGCCCCTCCTTTTCCTTTGCCTCGTACATATTTGTCTTCTCCCTCATCTTGGCCTATTTCTTAGTGGTCTCGGCTTCATCTACGATGTCATAGTGGCAGCCCAGCTTTGGTAGCACGTAGATCACATCCCAGGGCAAACCGGTGGTCTTCCTCTGGGAAAGAGTTAATGGGAAAAACATTATCGAAGGGATCTCATCGGGAGTTTATGTTCTTGCTTGGTGGGGTGAGGATAATTTTTCTTGGACCCAGCCCCGGAGACAAACACGGAAGCGAGGATCAAAGGAGTCTCTTTTGCGGTGGTCGGGGGTTCTTCTTTGGCGATTGCTTATATCACAAGTAAGCTAATCGTTATAAAATTCATCTTATTTCGTTAATCGGGGTTATAAATAGAGAATCTAGACGTTTTAGGTCTATTTCTACTTTAGGAAACCAAAAAAACCATTTTTCGGTGGCCAAAGCCGGGTAGTACAACCTCCAAGAAATGCATCAGGTGACAAAAACCACTTTGAGACCAAACATCAAAGCAGGTCTGTAACGCAACTTTGGAATGAGAACTAATATATATCTTGATATATTTCATAGTAAGTCCAAATACGCGGTAAATAAAAATCAACAAGCGGCCTTGGTAACCTAAATACACATAAAAAAGTCAAATATCAAGCAGCCCCATTCCAAAAAGGATGAATATAATCGCCAGTGATCTGGAGGAAAAAAGGAAACATTGGATATCTAAAGCAGTTCGCGGCACGGAAAATTTGGAGTTTGTCTCATTCATATGTACCGCGACTGTAGGAACATCTATACGGATGATTGATCGGTTATCTGGATGATCCCAAAGTTAGGCTAAAGTCCCACTACACAAGCGGCCTTCCACTGGTTCTCAAATAGTTAAAACTAGTTTAAGCGAGAAAACAACTTGAAATAATTGATAGATTTACTACAAATTAGAAATCCATACTTAAGCGAATTCAAACTCCTTTAACTCAAATTTACTAATCTAAATTAGTGAAAAGATCCATGTCACCTTAGTTAAGCACCTCAAGTTGTCCATTGATGCTTGGAAATGTTGATTTTTTCTCAATTTGACCAAGGCAAGTGGAAATTGAGATTTTTCTTCTTTGCATTTTTCAATAGTAGGTATTTTCCTACTCTATGATAATGTTTTCCCTCAACCAAGCATGGTAAAAAATGTGTTTTTGTTGTTTTTGATCACTTACTTTGGACGAGAATTTTGGCACCTAAGAAGATTGTCAAAACAAAAATCAACTCATAAGCTCTTCTTGGAGCATATTTTGTAGTTCATTTGGATTTGCCAAAGACCATATTTCTTGATAAGGATAGTAGGTTCCTCGGTATTTTCTGGTTTAACCTTTGGTCCATGATGGACATCAAGCTTTACCAAATCTATTGCCTGTCCTAGATTGATAAATAAAGTACTCGATATGATCATTGTAGATGTCCTTAGAGTATACAATTGTGAGGATCCACATACACATGCGAAGAAGCCTTGCTTATTTTCAACGGAAATTATACATATCTTCATGTTTCTATTACCCACAAGCCTTTTCAAGTGTGGCAATTGTCCCAGCAATTGACACAAATTGATGTAGCTATATTCATGGAATAAAGACATGAAGATACCTCCCATACTTGGAACGAGGTGAGCAATACGGCCAATTTTTGAGAATGTATCTAATAATTCAATAATAGGTTCTGTGATATTTTATAGAAGTTTCCAACCCCAAGTACAAGTAGATACACAATCCATTCGGATTCCACATAAGTTTTAGGTTGGGGATGAGTTGTGGTTCCACTTGCATAAAGAGCAATCGTGACAAACTCCGGAAGAAGCTCATATAGTGTTTGATATGAGCCTTACACCATCATAGGCTATGGGTTTATAATTCATTTGAGGATAGTCATGGTTATTTGTATTACTAAGCATTATATGTTAGGACGATTTATGCTTGATGGGGTGCAGCATGTCTAGAAAGAGTTCCTTTAAGAGAATGAAAAATATGATCGCATTACTTATATAGTAATTGTGATATCTACGAATGAAATTAGGTAACTTCATAAGATATTTTAAGAGTGACATTTTTAAGGTTTTGTTTAATATTAATATATGTGGATCATTATGTTTTTCCCAAAGCATTTTACATGACTAAGTTTTTTAAACTAAGTGCATATCCTCTGTCTATTTCTCTTACATGCTCCTAGGTTATAATTCAAAGCATCATAGGTACTAAAATTAATGAAACTCTTGTTTTTTCTCTAAATAACTAAAACCTCAAGTGCTACTCTTATCTTATTCAAACTTGCACTATTGTTAAGATTACTTCCTCTAATTTTTATTGTTTCATCACACTTAAGTAAGCTGATTACAAGGTGGACTTGAACCTTTATTAACACGCTACGCAGTGTTACCTAATTTTTAGAAGCATAAGGGGCGGGGTGGTACAAGGCCAACTTTTCTATCGTCTAATAGCATGTGCCCACTACCTACATTTCATCCTCTGTTGGCCTTAGGATATGGTTTCCCATTAGTTCATTTGATTCTTTCTCATCCACAATCTCATCCTGTTGCATCCAACACCGCTGCTTGTAATCACATATCTCTCGTAACCCCACTCCAGGTTCTATTAGACCTCATTGAGGTGCCTTGACTACTCTCTTTATTGAGCTATATTTTATCATTAACCCCTTTGTTTCATAACCATCCACTCGTTAACTCACCTTTCCCCATTGAAATTCTCCAACTCTCTCATCACTCACTTCACTACTCTCTTCCTCGTTAATCTCATTTGAACTCCTCATTTCCTTCTTCATTTGCTCACATCTAGTTCAACCACGAGTCTAAGTTATCTCTACTTCCTCAAAGCTGTATTCAACTTGATATTTGCTTTTGTGTCCTTCACAAATCATTTAATCCTTTAAGCTCTACTATTTTAACCCATTACTAACTTTATCACTTAATACAAAGTTACACACCACCATGATGAAAATGTAAATGAAATAACTTTTCCTTCGTTAACAATTCTTATAGGGTTTCTATTCACTAATGTCTCTAAAACCCCTTCTCCTTAGATTTTAAGTACAACTTGATAAAATTCATGAGATTTATGTTTTGAATATCAAGTTTTTTTGTTTCCCTCCCTCTATTTCCCTCGTTGTAGGGTTTTTCTAGGAAGGAGAAGGAAGGGCGACGTCCATCTTTGTAGTAGGTCTAATTTGATACACTTGATTGAACTCGAGAATTGGATTCACGAGTGCATAATCGTGGTGATTTCATTTTACATATGGAGATTTCGGTTGAACTCGGGAATTAGTTCCGGTGCCTCCGATCGTTACGTTCATTTTATAGAAGGAATCTATCACTTAAAAAACTCTATGCCAAAAGGCACTCAAGGGGTTGTATGTTTAATGTTTCTGTGGAGGTAGATGAAGGCGGAAACTTGGGAGATAATATATTGAAGATTTTGTTGATTCTCCTCTGTTCATGAGCTATTCCCCTACGAAAACATGCCATCTTGCGGCATGTCTACCATGCCCAGAATTCAAAATTGATACTAAGCCAAATGAAATGGTAATTGTCCAACACGTTTGTAATTTGTAAGAACCACAGGATAACTATCACCAACCGGTGAATTGATAGATTAGAAAGAATTTATGCACATTTTTAAACCCTTTCGCAATTACAACTTTGAGATGTCAACGGTGTGGGTGCCTGCTGCTGCTTTGCTGGTCTTTAAAAATGAATTGGATTACCGACACCAAACATGAATCTCTCTCACAATGTTGAATGATATCTTGGAGAAAAAATTAAATGAGCTACATTAGCGTCAAAGTGACATTCTTAAAACTTGTACTCTTAAAACAAAAGGAAATTGGGGGTGATAGGGAGGTTTTTCAATCCTTGACTATCTCTGTTTAGATCAATGTAATATATATTTCTAAATTTGCGGATATTTGGTTTAAAAACTCCGCGGAATGGTTTCTCATATGCAACATGTTATGCAAACAATATAAATTGGGGTGATTGGGAGCTTTTTTCTGGCAATTATTAGATAAAATTTGCACTAGGTATCTAGAATTTGAAGAGTTTGGCTTTAGCTGCTTTGGCTCATGGATTTTTAGATGAAATACATTGTGCATTTGAGATAACATTAGGTGAGCTCATATCTGATACAAATTATATATGTTGAATAAAATAATTTTGGACTTTTGGACCTACCACGTTGGTTTGCAAATTGGATGCAAATATGTTTCCAATTTTTCTTGTTAGTTGTTTTGAAGAAAATTATTCATATTGATAATATCCTTGCATTAATATGTATGAGATGAATTCCTTTGTATGCAACTTTAAACCTTTTGATCTGTCCATTAAATAGTTAGAAAAAGCTAAGTTTAAAAACAAAGGTAGTTGTCTAGTTAGTCTAGATCTTTTAGAACATGCAATTTCCATTGTAAGAGATGGCAAGTCTTCATGATGAGTCATATTTACTATTGAACTTGCACTTTGATGGATGTGCACTATTGTAAAATGCAAATTGTGCAATGCTATATCAAGTAGAGTTGGATTTTTTCTTACTTTCAATCAATATGCGGTCATGTTGTTGTCCTATACTACTTGAGATGAAACATTTCCTGGACAATGGCATTAGAGTGGAATTCAATATAAATTGAAAAATGGCGAATATGCAACATAGTTATTTACGTGGAAAAACTTCAAGAAAATGACCATTCTTTTATAAATGGATCAAGACAATGCATGTGTGAATGTTTATAATGAAAAAAATGGTACAGAATCGGTGTAGAGGGCTTATTCGGGACTTGGGAGATGTTTTGAAGTAATCATAAATTTTGGGCATTCTTTGCTCTTTTTTTATTGTTAGTATGCTGTATGTGATTGAGGCATGATTCAGAAAGCCTAATCGATGGAAAGGAAAGTGAAATTTTCAAGTTACGGTATATGGATATATTTTCTTATGTTATAAGAATGACTTCATTTTCCTTTATATGTATACACAAGAACGTGTATACGATTTCATAGGAAAAGTGAAATCTTAAAGGTAAGATTGTTGTATTATCTAGTGATTCAATTGGAGTGGCGTGACTTAAGATCATTGATTCAATAATTTGCATTATAATTTAGTCTAGATACCGAAGAACATGCAATTTCCATTGTAAGAGATATGGCAAGTCTTCATGATGAGTCATATTTACTATTGAAATTTCACTTTAATGGATGTGCACTATTATAAATATAAGATTGTGCAATTCTATGTAAGTAGAGAGTTGGATTTGTTTTTTAGTTGCAATCAATATGCGAGTCATGTTGTTGTCCTATACTACTTGAGATGAACATTGCTTGGAAAATGCAGCATTAAGTGGAATTCAATATAAATTGACAATGGCGAATATGCAATAGAGTTATTTTATTGGAAAAACTTCAAATAAAATAACCATACTTTTAGAAATGGATCAGGGCAATGCATGTGTGAATGTTTATAATGAAAAAAATGGTACAAGAATCGATTAATGAGGGCTTGTTCGGGACTTGGGAGATGCCCGAAATTTAAATTTTGGGCTTCTTTGCTCTTTTGTGTTAGTATGCATGTATATGATTGAGTTGTAGATTGACCTAATCATGGAAAGGAAAGTGGAAATTTTCAAGTTAGGTTATATGGATATAGTTTCTTATGTTGTAAGGAAGGACTTCATTTTCTTGCTCTATGTGCACGAAGCATTAATGCAGTTTCATAGGAAAAATCAAATCTTAAAGGTAAGAATGTTGTCATTATCTAGTGATTTAATTGGGTGAGCGTCACTTAAGATCATTGATTCAATAATTTGCATTATAAGTTAGTCTAGATACTGGGAACATGGGAAATTTCCATTGTAAGAGAGATGGAAAGTCTTCATGATGAGTCATATTTACTATTGAATTTTCGCTGTATTATATGCACTATTCTAAAATGAAAATTGTGCAATTTACTATGTAGTAAGAGTTAGATTTGTTTCTTAGTTGCAATCAATGTGCGATCATGTTGTTGTCCTATACTACTTAAGATGAACATTTCTTGGACAATGGCATTTGTGGAATTCAATATAAATTGACGGAAGTAGTTGAATATGCAAGTTATTCTGTGGAAAAAAATTCAAATAAAATAACCATTCTTTTAGAAATGGATTAGGATAATAATGCATGTGTGAATGTTTATAATGAAAAAAATGGTACAATAACTAGTGTGAGGGTTTGTTAGGACTTGGGAGATGTTTGAAATGTAAATTTGGGCTTCCATTGCTCTTTTGTATTAGTATTTACGTATGTGATTGAGGCATGATTGACCTAATCGATGGAAAGGAAAGTGAAAGCATTTCAGAGATTCAGGTTATATGGATATAGTTTCTTATGTTATAAGGAAGGACTTCATTTTCCTTTATCTGTGTGCACAGGCACGTGTGTACAATTTCATAAGAAAAAATCAAATATTAAAGGTAAAATTTGTTGTCATTATCGTTATTCAATTTGAGTGAGGCATTGACTTAAGATCGTGATTCAATAATTTTCATTATAATTTGGGAAAACTTTAGGAGCGACTCAACAACAAATCAAAAGCGAGGAGAATAAATTAGGAAAAATTTGTTAGTTCCTAATTTCTTAGAAATCTTTTTCATACTAATTTGCAAGCTTCTTACCTTATACACTATTCTTTTTTTGTCATGAATTACTATATTATTTATATGTTTAGTTTTTCTTTCTTGATCTGTGTTGGGATTGTAACATGATTGCTACTATCATAACTCTTTAATTCCCTGTATTGATGGGTGGTTTTGGATTGCAATGTCGAGTGAAGAAAAGTATCGTGATTCCAAGCCCCAGGATGGAAATTTGTATTATAGATGTGTTGCGTAATAGTGAGCTATTTACTAGGTTTTTCTAGGTACATGGTTATGTAGATCATTAAATTCAAGTGGTTTTCTGATTGCATTCAATTACATATCTGTTTCATACTTTTTTGAATGTATGTTAATGATCTTGGTGATGTTGTTCAAGAGTTGTGGAGAGTAAACAAAAGAAGAGGCAGGATGACTAAACTCAGGGGTTGCTCTTTGGACTCCCTTCACAACAAAAAAATGATACGCTTCTTCCCTTAATCGGATGATGGCCGAAGAATTCCCGTCCATTCAGCCAAAAGATTCCAAATCCATATCCAATGTTTTAGTTGAAAAGACATTTAAAAGTGGAAAGGATCAAATGATTAAACGAAAGGAATATGGAAAAAATAAATTAGTTGAGTAAATAGAGATTGATTTGGAAAAGATTTGCAGAGATGATCAATAAATAAAATGAAGATGAATAACGGTTGCATATAATATTTCGGTACGAAATGAAAGTAGAAGATAATTCAATACCAAGTCGGGACCAAAATAGTTTGATATATAGAAAACAATGAAGAGGAGTGGTCTCAAAATCGGATAGGAATAAATTATATTCTCCTCCCAAAACTTTGAAAAATTGAGTTAAAGATGGGATATCGGTGGAGGTGATGACACGATTTTTAAAAGAAACATATTTGAAAGTGGTTTACTTAGTGGCAAAAATAATGCCAAAGGTCATTAAAAGTAAAATCGATTCCAAGTCATCTCACGAGTCAAATACATTTAGAAAGTGGATACACAAACTGAAATGTTTGCTAGCAAGTACCGGAAGTAGCAAGAGGACAAATATTGTTATACATATCCCAACAAGAGATAAGAACAATAAATATACATGGGAAATCATCCCCACACGTTCTCAGCACTCAGGAGAGGCTCATAGTAGTCAAAGGGAACGAGACAATGGAGTTCACAAGGTACATGATATCTTAATCAGTACTAATTTGATAGGACATATTAGTACATGTGTATTCTTTAACGCACGATTGTTTGCTTAAGAAGTTGAGTGCATTTGGAGAAGAAAGAATGTGAATTATGGTTCACCCACAATAGAAGTGGTCTTCGGGGGGGCAGAAGATTGATAGCTATAGGAAAATTGATATCTCGTGTTGTGGTTATGAAGCTTTATTGTATTTACATGAACCATTAGCGCTATTAGCTTATTGTTATTTTGAATGTTTTTGTTGAAAAATTAACATTGCAAGGAAAGAAATCATGATCTCTTTGTCTGCTTTGTTGAATGACTTCCTGGAGTTCATTGTGGATTAAGGAGATGAGAAAGTTAGGATTCTGTAATTATTGAAACTAAATTAGGTTGGAATGAAAAAGATGCAAGAATTTTTGTGGAGGTTAGACTATTTGGCATCGACATTTGCGGTAGAACCTATTAGAAGCTTTATCCTCACCTTTTTACACATTATTTTTTATGAGATGAGAGTTTGGACTATTGGAATTGGAATTCCCTCAATGTAGATGAGGGAATTTTTAGATATTTTGTTGAAAATACCACATATATTATATATAATGTGCACATATCAAGGCCACATGAGATGTATGTTCACTTAGATCATTACACCCCGAGGAGCCAAAAATGGGTCATACAGAGCTCCCTCTTGACATGAGAAAGGAAGGGGAGTCTATTTGATTCATTGTTATTAGAACCGGACCAATGGACCTCTAAAGCTAGGCGGTGTCAACGAGAAAAAGCTGTATGACCCAAAAATACATAAAATATTCAAATTTTTGATTAAAAAATAAATATTCATGTACATCCATATAGTCCAAACCATTATACACAAATATGAAAAATTATCTCATGTATATAACTAGTAAGGATGCTATAATCAAAATAGAGCACTAAATACAATCCATATACGAACCAAAATAGTAAAACCAAAATAGTTTTCTATAAAGGATTTCACCATGGCTTCACGATGCTTAGCTTTGCTCTTGCCATATGCAAGCTTCCGAGTTTTGTTTGTTGACACTTGCTCCTCTACCCTCTGTTTCCTAGATTGAACTATCCATCTCCGAATATTTTTTCCCTTATTTTCCTCGAAGACGCTTTTCTCGATCATAGAAAGCATAGATAGATGCCTCTGCCTCTTCTCTTCAAGAGATTGCCTCCTTCAGTCCACGTGCCCTGCAAATTGATCAAGCTCTTCTTTATGTTTTTCAAGCATGATGTTATATGCTTTCTGTTAGAAAATTAAGGGTAGAAGCTGCATCGCCTCATTGCGGATGGTATTGAAGAATTGACTTGTTCATCCTCAAATTCCCGGATGGAGACCCGGTTGATAAGGTACCCACTCGAGTGTGGTACATTCCCTAGTCCTACAGTTGGAACTCTTGATGAAGGTCGCACAAATTTATTAACAAGGTCTACAGTGTTGCCAAAGCAATAATGTCACAACCTCCTTGGTCTCTTTCGCGATGGAGGGTCCTACAGCATGGACATTGCTCCAATCATTGACCATGCACGGGAATTCAAACCTTTGCATTGCTATTTAGAAGAGCATAAAATATAATTCATTCATGTTATATGGTTTTGGATATGACAACCTGTGGAATGGAAATCGTCAGAACACTTTCCATGAGATTAGTTTTTTATCTAACATGCACTAGTACATTTGGGGGGAAATTCGACACTTCGTTGACAATTTTGACCAAAATGTCGGAAATTTCCCAATTTTTTCAATCCCACAAGCAGTCGCTATACCAACGTTTAGAGAAGTGTCGCAATACGAGCACTTAGGCAAAGTGTTGCAGGTGCGACGTTTGGGCAGAAAACGTCGCAATTGTGACACTATGCCCCCAAGCATCGCTATTAAGCGAGCCGCCTCCCAAACATCGCAATTCGCGACAAATGTCTAAGTGTACAGCAATTCTGCAAACGTTTAGGCATCCATCACAATAGCAACACTTTGGCGACTGGTGTAATGACACTTATATGCAATAAATGACACTTATATTCCTTTGCCAAAATCTTATTGTCACTTATGGTTTATTTTATTTTCTTCTAATAAACTAGTCTCTATTTCCATGTGGATTGTGTAATTTCACTTTTATTGCATATTATAGAATGTGTTTGTTTATAAGATTATATGATACATGTGAGATAAAGGTTTATTATTTATCATATATAAATAAATTTTATCAATATTGTACATTTACACTTTTATGAGGTGATGTTATAAGTAAATTCATAAATATCTCTTTTTAATCCTCATTTTACTCCATGAATATGTTTGGAAATGAAATTTTGATAGATTAATTTCTCCTAACATATGTAGCATCAATATTGTGTACATTTTACATTTCTTAATTATGAGGTGATGTTATAGGAAAATCCATGAATATCTCCTTTTAATATTCCATTTTTACTCCATGAATATGTTTGGAAATGAAATTTCAATAGATTAATTTTCTTGCTATTATATGTTTTACGAAGATATGGTAAGGAATTCTCTCTTGTTCTTCTTAGAAATAATTATATATAATTTTATTTTCCAAAATAGATTAAAAAAATTATGAGAAAAATTATTAATTCATCGGTATGTGTGTGTGTGTGTGTGTGTTGTGAGGAATAATTTCATAGTTCAACTTAATGGTTCATTATATAATCATGTGATCATCTACCAATGATATATCTTAAAAAGTAACTGAAAAGCCATGTGTACAAAATCGATGTATACTCTGAAAGTGGTTCTCATATCACTATGTAAATTGTTGTGTGCTACTTCAACAAAATTATAAGATATTTGTAATACACATCATATATGCACCATAACAATTGCCATACAACTAATTTGTTTTAGGATACATGTGGCATTCTAGGGGTAAATTCCATATGATGTGTATATCAATCTATTAGGTGTTGGTAAGTTGTGAGTATCTAATAAATGATAAGGAATATCCATACATCATGATCTTGTAATGTGATTATAAATTGTGTCTATAATTTCCATAAAATTCATAAATGATTTGTTTAAAAAAAAATCAACTCAATCAACCCTAAAAAAATGCTCATGATGTGGAATGTCATTGGCGAAATAAAATGATGGTCACATGTCCCATTTCTATGGTAATGGTGATCATGTATTTTTTGTAGCGACACTTGATGAAGTAGTCGTAATAAATCTTTCAGTGTGACTCATTGTGCCATATTTTTTAAAGCATGATTTTTTTCCTAGTTTTTACTAATTTGTTAACATATTTTATTCATTTTGGAAAGATAATTAATGATGCTTTAAGTAATTAGGACCTAAGCAGGGGAATCATCTTCACATCTTCACTAAATATATTTCATTGTAGTCACTATATGAACCGCACATGCATGCTACTTAAAAGTGGAAATATAAACTATAATACACATCTTATATCTGCCATAACAATTGTCTACAACTTATTTACTTCTAGATACATATGAAATACTTGAGGTAAATGCCATATTATGTGTATACCAATATAGTAAGTGTTGGTAAGTTATGAGGGTCTAAGAAAGGATAAGGTATCCACACATTAGATTACTTTTATTGAATTTTTTGCATAATTTTCTATTTATTTGTAAATTTTTTTTTTTGCATTTGTTATAGATTTCAATGATACGAATGAAAAATGGCATCGACCCATGGTATTCATCCACCCATGATACTTATTTTCCATGGTATTGTAAGTGACCCATAGTATGTATCCACACCCATGCAGTATTCATCCACACATGGGATTTACCCATGAGTATTGTAAGTGGTATCTACTCATGGTATTGACTATATGGTATCAACACATGGTATTGTAACTCAAAAAAGACTATAAATAACAAGCCTCGGTTTGTAAAAGGACAAATTTTCCACCACAATGTAGCTTCTATGGTTATTCTGTTTGTTTTAATAAACCAGTTCTTTATTGGATTTATTTTCTTGTGTTCTACTTGTTTCGGCATTCTAATTTTGCCGGATACGGTCACATCCATTTCATTTTTTTAGATATTGAGGCCTCCTCAAGATCCAGATCGGTCGTGCTCCAGTTATCGAGGTTACGCCTCCATGGGAATGAGGGTTTGAAACTGTTCCAATTTCAATGTTTTGCGACAATCTTCGGCAAAATCCATGAACTTTTTTGAGGCGGCGAGTTTCGAATCAGATCTGAAACTTTTTTTGAAGCGGCGAGTTTTGAGATCAGATGAAACTTTTTTAAAAAATTCCTGAGAAAAAAGGACAGGATCTAGATTCCTTGTGAAAAAATACTCAAATTAAAAAAAAAAAAAAATGGAAGCCCAAATTGGAGTTCGGATGAGGGAGATATCGATTCAAAATCAATGATGTTGAAGCAATTTTTTTACAGCCCAAACAAATTCATGGACAGCGGCTCTCACATCATTTTTCGCAATTTTCAATGAAAATTTTACAATAATGGATATGCTCTCCCCGAGCTTTTCTTGAAAAAATCACCCAAGTTCAAAAAAAAAAAAATCGATTGAATTGGAGTTCGGATGTGGGAGTTATTGTTGATTTAAAATCAACTATTGTTTTAGAAATTTTGTGACGAAATAGTTCAAACGCGAATCTGCGCCGGGTCTAGAGTCTCAGAGATAGTGGTTTCAAACACATTAGAAGATCGAGAATGATCATTCCATTTCAAGCAGTTATAATAAATATTACGAGTTATATTGGCCAGAGTTATACTCATTTCGTCGGCTTGACATTGGGCGGGTTTCCCTTTGGAGACGTGCCCTCCCACCCTTTAGTAGGCACTTGCTTCACATTCATCAGTTTGATCATAGAAGCATTTGGCTTGGGTTATTTGGAGATGTTCCCTCCCCAAGTTATGTAGGCACCTTAGCTTCATCGACAATCAACATCACGGTTATGGGTCAGCGCACAAATCATTTTCATCGAAGTCCATTTGCTAGGCCGCTGCTTTGTTAGTCACACGAGTTGGTCACAAGAATTACGGGGGTATCTCTATCCTCGGATCTTCATCTTTCATGGGTTTGGTTCATCCACAAACCCCACTTCATCGAAGTCCATTTTGCTAGGCCGCACATTGTCAATATCACAGTTGGTCACAAACATTACGGGGGTATCTCTATCCTCGGATCTTCGTTCATCACGGTTATGGGTTAACTACACAAAACCCTTCTCTTGATGGGGTCTTCATATTCAATAAAGGCTTCTCGGAGGGAACTTCACTTAGTGAGGACCCATTTCTTCTTAAGGAGGAGGAATGATCGAATGGAAAATGGCATCGACCCATGGTATTCATCCACCCATGATACTTATTTTCCCATGGTATTAGCAAGTGACCCATGGTATGTATCACCATGAGTATTCATCCACACATGGGATTTACCCATGGTATTGTAAGTGGTATCTACTCATGGTATTGACCTATCGTATCAACACATGGTATTGTAACTCAAAAGGACTATAAATAACAAGCCTCGGTTTGTAAAAGGATAGATTGTCCACCCACAATATTAGCTTCTATGGTTATTCTCTTGTTTTAATAAAACAAGTTTCTTTGTGGTTTTATTTTGTAGGGTGTTCTTTTTTTTACGGCATTCCTAATTTTTCATATCTTATCGAGATCCATTTCAAATTTTTAGACCTTGTGGGGGCCTCCACGAGGTCACGGATCATTCAAATAATACAATTATCTACCAATTATTCTTTATAAAGAGAAGAAGTACAATAAGTAGTCACCTATACTTCCCCACTTATGGTCAATGTTGATATATGGCCTTGGCCCATTGATCTTACAATTAACTCACTATTCATATTCAAATTTCTCCAGAGTTCATCCCAATAAAATAAGGAAAAGCAGAAAATGAAGACTTGATTTTTTCTTTCAGGTTCTCCTATCACTATTAATACTCTTAAAAAACCAATTAATATATAAATTGTCATCATTCATGCTAAAATGAGTTTGAATTTTTAATGAATCTGCACAATTAATAGATTACATTGCTCACGAATAAGAAATAATTTAGAACTATTATTTCACAATAATAAATTACCCTAGTAGTTCAAACTTCGAACCACCTTATGAAATTAAAAATATGGCGAGGTTAATGAGCCAATCTAGTTTCCTCGGAGCCAATCTTGGGCTCGGCCTAAGTACGAATGCCTTGAGTGTGAGGGAGTGTAAGGGCTAGACGCCCTAAAGCTTTTATTTTGTGCTTGTGTAATTCCTTTGTTTGACCATCAGCCAAGCCATGACTATATTAACACTACTTCATGTTGGAGCGATTGGCATTCTAATTTTTTAGTGCCATAGCCGTACTTTTTCAACTGCTTCACTAATCACAACCTTGGAAGTTTGCGGGGGTAACGGGCTTTATTCTTTCTGGTGTTTATGTAAAAGAAAGGATTTGTGAACTTTTGTAATAGGAAGGGGAAAACTAAATTGATTCTAATTTTAAAATATCAATAATGATAAGTGGTAATTCCTTTATTAAATTTTTAATTTTGAGTGAGCCAAAAGTAACTTTCCTTACTTTTTGCAGGTATGTGTACAATTGCAAAGAGGACTAATGTTGCAAAATTATTAGTGAGGTAAATTAAAGGAGCGTAAGAATGTTTTTGAGAAAAAATTCAAACTTCAAAATTCGTAGTCTTCTCCTTCCTGGCACGTCACCCCGGAAAAGCGGGAATCCACAAATTCTAGTCGTCAAATACGTGCAAAATACCTTATGACGGGAAAAATGGAGGAGTTACGGTCTATCTTTTCATAGAGTTTAAAGGATTTCATGTGGTAGCGAGGGGAACCTTGTATAGTTTTTCAAGGATAGGAAAGGAGAATATTATGATTAAATATCTCACGAAACTTCATCACCATTTGAAAAGGGGAGTGTATTCCTAATTTGAAACAATAAGACTACCCAACAATTTCATTATTTAATTTAGATTGTGTAATACAAAAAAATATCCTAGGTAACTTAAATAATGTAAGCACTTTATAAAATTAATTAGAAGAACTTCTTCAATTACATTTATTTTGAAGTTCCACTTGCATTTTAAACCATTTAATTAGTCTTTGTGGCTATTCTAGTAAAAATTTCAACCTCTTGTAGAAATTTGTTTGTCACTTGTATTAGAAATGCAAAAAATCAATGTAAATAAAAATGATTTGAAATGCAAAAAATCAAATGCTTGTGCTACATAAAAATGATTTTTTAAAAACTACATTAACGTCGGATATCACGCGCATTCGCCTCATCTCTTGCAAAATGGTAAGTTCTTACGCAAGCCCTTCCTCCCATAGTAGGGTTGACCCTGTTTGGGTTTTTTTTGGAACCTGCGAGAAACAAGAGTTTTAGATTGATTACGAGCCTGCTTTGCCTATATTTGTGGAACTTCTTACCTCACAGGAATGATAATGTTAGAAACGGTATGATTTATTTTAGAGCATAAAATTATCCTTCCCAACTATCTTTATATATCTGTAATTTTGGAATTTGATTTAAAAAACTAGTACCCAACTTTGGGATTCAAGCTGGTGTTCGTGTAAGGCTATTTGGGCTTTGGAAATATTGCTGGAGACTCTACAACATTTGGGATCTTGCCCCTTTCGATCCTGGGCCTCAAGGCGGAAGGTGCCCACTTGATTGAATGATCTTGCCCGAATTTCAATGATAAGAAATGCTACATGAGCTCTGTCAAATTTGCCGTGGTAAACCCCAACCACTATTTGAACGAGTAAAGAAGAATACATTTTCTACCTCTTCTTCTTATTTCACGAATCTTTGTGGATTATTTTTATAGATCTTGGTGCTTGGTAGATTTGAATCATGGGCTGAAGCACTTTTTCATTACAGTAACCCGTCATCGGGGAGTTTAGAAAATGCTCGAGAGTTGCTGGTTTCTAGGGGATTACCCTTGCTTGCAGTCTCGATTATCAATCACATTCAAAAAAAAAAAGTATTTACGTGGTGCTAAGCTCTTTGTAGGTGAATTTCCATGGCAATTTCACAATATTTGAACTAGAATTGTCTATCCTTTTCAATACGTTGTGCTTGTAATAGAACCAAACAAAAAATCTAGTGGCCAATGCAACAACAAAAGCACCTCCTATTGCAATGCGGCAATTCACCCTCTCTCCACCCATGAATGACTATGGCACCCTCTTTTGTGAACAGGTACTAGAGTTGAAGGTCTTGGTTTTTTCGATTAGGATCGTGGAATTCAACATCGAAAATAGTATCAAATTCCTTGCAATAGTATTCCCCCGGTGAGAAACGATTAGTGAAAGCCTATTGGACTCATCACACTTAAAATAGCCTCCGGGAGCTACCGAGTGTGATAATCTTTAGCAATAAAAAATGCTAATCCATTCCCAATTGAAACAAACGGGACCCACATTGGTTAGAAAAAGCACGAAAACCGTTTTGAAAAGAAAAGAAACTTTTTGTATTAGGGTCCGAGAAATCTAAGCTGGTCTATTATACAATGCCCTACACTGCACTTCAGAATTGGTACTCCCAACTCCATGCTAAGGCTCAGCATGCCCATTCTTCATATGATCATCTTAACACAAGTTTTATTCTGAAAACCCCAAGTCCCATGTTCTATGCCCAAGACCTCGATTCTGATGAGTAGAGTTTTTGAGAGTGAAATACTTCATGGGAATCAAAAGAAACATGTATAATTCCAGCTTTAGTAAATCATTGTCTTAAAAATTCAAGTATAGAGGGCAATTTTAAAACATAATATCAAACAACCAATCCCACGATGGAATTTGAACATGAGGATTTTATAACCGAGAGAAAACCCTCCCTAGGTTAAAAGAATTCGATAGAAGCTTTAAGATTCTACTAATGAGCACTTGCAACACCATAGCAATTACTATCACAATGAAATCCGTCGAAGCAAGCCCTTGCTCACCGATTTCCATTTCCAATTAGAGCTCTAGAATCTGCTATCTCTCATGATCTAGTTATGTGTGTGATAGGATCCTTTGCTATGGGTGTCTTGTTACGCTAACGTGGATTGTCTCTTAGCAGCTTTGGATCTGGTTCTCATTTGGATGTAGCTATCTGATCTGCAACTTTGACTATACAAACTTGTTCAATAGGAAAATGTTGTGCTCTTGCTATATGTAGGAGCTTGATAGGTGCTCTCAAACACTTTTTTAGGCTGACTTTTGTCTCGATTCAAAGTAGAACTATGTTGGCCTTGTTTTTTAGTCAACGAGACTTAGTTCTCTCATATTTCCATCTTGATTTCTATACAAAGAGAAAGACATAACTTCATGATATCAAAATTAGCTCTCTTTTGCTTCGGCTATCTTTAGTAATGGTATAGATTTGATTGGTGCAGTGGTACAATATAGAAGAGCACTCTCCAAGCTTTATTAGGTATTTTAGCACATAACTACTACATTTAACTACCGCTGCTCTAATATTTATATCAACCATAAGCATTATTAAGGTAGTTCCATGTTTGTAGTAGAAGAATGCTTGACAACTTCTTATCACTTAGTATTAATTCTTTCATAGGTTTATCTTTTAACCTCAATTCCAAACATAGTAGAGACCTAAATTTACATCATAAATTGGAAAATCATATTTAGTATTCGAAAAATCATTATAAGAATAAAAAATCCACAATTTGTAAAAAGCCCACAATTTGTAAAAAAAGCCCACAATTACCTTTCCTTCTGTTTTAAAGGCGCTCTAGTTTAGCAAAAAGCCCTTTTATTTTCTTTTTCTTATATATTGAGCTCCCATTGAGTTCAACAAGTCTTGGGTTTTCTACACCATTGAGAGATTATTATTTTCTTTATAGGATAATTTGCATCAATGGAAGAAAACATTAGAGGTGGAAAAAAAAAATTCTAAAGGGTGAAAGGGATGATGGTAGAGTTTATAGCCCTTGCAAAAAATTTGTATGAGAAATAATGTTAGAGTTTTAATAGCAACAACAACAATGCGTTGTAGAAATATGGGCACAGATCTTTGGATCAAATGACTATCGTCCCATGGTAATTAATTCATCAATCTTCATTATCTATCTTCATTTTGATTATATCGTAAAATTTTATATTATTTTAATATTTTTATGCTCTTTTAATGTTTAATTATTAATATTTTCGCAATCTTCTTAAAACCTGATTGCTAACACTAGGATGATCAACTTGACTTCCACAACTAAATAGTAGTAGATTAGATGATGTTGCACGGTACAAGAGAATATTGTAGCAAATATTATTATTGGAAATGATGTTGTACAAGGTGAACATGAAGTAGAATAAGTGAAGATAATTTCAATGGTCTCATGGAGGTAGATCATGATGGCATTAATGAGGCAGGTTCACATTAATGATGGGACAAATCAAATGCTCCAAGACTTGTATGGTGAGTCAGATGATGATGGTGGAGATGGCGATGGCGGTATTTATGATGTACCTCACAGTTGAAAGGTCAAGTGAACAACTTTTTGAACCTCCAAATGCAACTCTTCTCTGCTACATTGTTCTTTGGTGAACTTAAAGGTTATGAATAGTACGCCGAGCAGGATGTATGACACCAACTCCTAAGGTATGCAATATGTATATATGATCACATATATGTAAATGTTGATTATTTTCCCTTTTTTTAGTTGTAATAAATGTGTAAAATAATAGCTTATATATATATATATATATATATATATATATATATATATATATATATATATATATATATATCAAAAGCGGCAGTTTAGACCGTGCTTAGGTCCAAATCGGCCATTGGGGAGAAGTTGCTGGTTTAGAATGTTGTGAAACCGAGTCCAATAGCCTCTTCTCACCTATTTTGGCCGGATTATAGGACCCCTAACGAAGCGATTAAGTACGAACCCGGCCGGTTTAGCCATAAACCGGTTAGTTTCGTATAACAAGCTGATTAGGTGCTCCTCCATGATGCAAATTCACGATGTCTCCCCTCCATGCGCACATAAATTCCTCTATTATACTAGCAACAAACTTGTCTAATAACTCATACTCAACACCTTATAGCGGCAACAATACACACAGTCTTGATAAATACAAAGGTTGACGTAGCATAAATCCACAAGAACATGCTCATCAGTACTAACTTGATGACATTCTCTACATTCTCAAAACAATCGAAGGCGACAACCTTGTTTCACACTCATTAATTTTAATAGGACCTCTCCTGTCACACCTGGCCCAGGCCTGTGAAACCTTTCCACACAGCATGCAAAGCAATTGATCTTGAAACAGTACAGAGTGCAAATGGTTGACCACTCAGGGAATAACAAGCTTTCACTTCTAATGAAAATGTGATTTGAAATAATAAATTGAGCTGAAAATTCCTGCTTGGAAATGCACTAAGTAAGCACACTTTGAGTTTTAGTTTTTAATGAATCTTTCAGTGATAAATTTTGTCAAACATTGTGACAGGAAGCTGAAGTGTAATGCTCTCTCAACTGTACAAATAGCACTAATATGTATGGTGGGTACATAGAGCAATTCGGTGCCTATAAAGTGTTGTAGATGTTTTTCTAGAAATTTAGTACTTACCAAAACATAGATAATAAAAATTACAAGATCTTCAAAATGTTAGGTACGATATATATATATATATATATATATATACTAAACCAATTTTCTTTAAAGGTGATACAATGAATTGACATTAGATCGGTGAGATGAAGGATTGTATATTATAATAATAACTCAACGATAAAACACGAGTGAATAATATAAGAAAACCTCATACATTACTTTAATAGTTTCTGTACTGTATTTTGATAATTCTCTTATTGCACTTGGCAATTGTCATTTTGATGTCACCTTTGCATGGGTATATATAAATGAGAAAAGAATTTCATATTTGTCTCTATTGACACAGATCTATAGTTTACCAAATCTTAAATAGTTTTTTTAATTAAAAATAATTATTTGTGTATTTTTTTTTAAAAGAAGCTGGTTCATTGAGATCAGCCACTAAGTTAGACAGGATTCAGGTTTCGCTTAGGTTCATTAGCTCCACCGTCAGGTCATAGGTTAGTTTTAATAATATGATATGTATATATATATATATATGTATATATAAGCCATTGTATAATACATATGATTAATAATCTTTACATTAACTAGTTTTTTTTTGTTTTTTTATTTTGTAGATTGGTATTTGGGTGTGAATATTTGTTACCATACTTCAAATAACTTTACCTCGAACATATCGAGATCTACGTATATGAAACACTTTGGAATGGAATATAGCACTTACTATAGATGCATGTGTCCTAAAGATCATATTATATATGACAGGAGAACATGCATTGAAAGCAGAATGTCAAAATGTGGTACACATTAGATATCGAGCAGATCAACTAACACGGTGCCTCAAAAGGGTTTCAACTCCCATTTATATTCCCATAATTCCACATTTTACGTGAGTGTTGGAGTGCTGCTGACATAGCGGTTATGGATTACCATTCAAACAATAGAAGTGGAGATGGTATTTTTTGAATGCTGCGGATGGTTACGCATTTAGAGAAATCAAGGAAGAATATGTAGATTTTAAAAATGAACCTGCAGTAATGTCGAGCTTTCCATTGGCGGTGATGGTGTTAATCATTAAACTTAGATCTACTTACTCGGTGTATAGCCTCTTTCGTTATCATGATAACATTCCTCCTTGGATGTCGATAAAGAGGGGAGCACATAATGTTGACTATGATTATTCCAAGTATTTGATACATTATTTTTTGAATGTAACATTTTCATTTCTCTCGTTGTTTGCATAAATATATATTTTATATATTTAATTACTTATATATACATATATCATGGTAGTAATTATTATATACGTAATTTTGAGCAGTTAGGTAAGTACCCGGGTCAAAGATATGAATGTATATAATGAGCCTCTTATCGATGAGCTAATATAGTTATAGCATGGCATCACTATGTATGACATCTAAACCAATGTGAAGATTTCAATGTCATGGAATGCTTGTATGGACAATTAATAATGATGCCCGGGACTAACACATGCTTGTGGTATCATAAATATTTGAATTTGCACTTTAATATAATACATAATTATCTAAATTAGATATACCCCATTGTTACATAATTTTAAACCAGTCTCACTTAGTATTTTAATTGTTATTGATCCATCTATTGCAGGTCTTCAAACAAAGGGTAGATTTGCATGTCCAGTTTGTGGCCCTAAGATGAAGTATCGTCATTCGCCGGACTTAAGAAAGATGGTGTTTAATGAGTTTAGGCACTTCCTCTCTAGGAACCATAAGTATTGTACTGTTTTTGAAAAACATCTTTTCAATGATAAAGAAGAAGCTGGATTAAAACCACGAAGAATGACACCTCGATTTGCTGGATGTTGGAATATAACGGAGGTGTAATCATCAAGCGGTGTATGTAATTTGTGTATATATATATTATTTGTTTATGTAATGTTTGGAATTTTTTGTTTGTATAATGAATTTATTTTGTTGTATTTTATGATGTATTTTTCTGATTTATTTTATTCTTTGATATCAAGGTCATCGTGTAATTGAAGGTACTAATATTGTACTTCCACCGGAATGAAATGGTATCCTTCTCAATTCGCGAGGTTGCCCTACTATGAGGACCTAAAAATAACTCCTTTTGTTTGATACAATGCATGTTGGGAAGAATGTGAGAAAACGTTATGGCTTGAACCATAGATTGTGCACATGATAGAGATAAAATTGACAAAATCTTTGCGACATTGAAAATGTGATGTACAATGAAAAAGTGTGATCGTGAGATCAAATAAAAATGGAGTGCGTATAATAATATTCCATGGTTATTAACAAAACAAAAAGCAATGATGCTAAAAGAGGTCGTTAGAAGAATTAAATTTCCAACGAGGTTTTTGCTTCAGCTAAATAATGTCTTAACGAAAGGTGACTTTAGTGGGGTGAAAACACATGATTGACATACCTTTGTTAAAAGGCAAGTTTTTGGTATACGTTTTTGTATGTTATTGCTTAAATACATATTTTAAATTTTCCTTTTTACGATTTAATTTGGAGAGAAATTGATAACAATTCATTTTTTATTGTTATAGTATGTTACCTTTTTGTATCTCTCCCAAACGACTTCAGCAATATCAAACAAGTTATATATGGTCTTAGTAAATACATGAGGTAAGTAATTTTTGATTTATACACAAAATCTAATTGATACAATTCTTTTCATACTTAATGAAATGATGTATTAATTTACTTGTAATGAAATATATATTATGTTTCATTGAAATAACCTTGTGTAATGATTTGCGAGATGGTTGTCATTGAAACAAATCCATCAAGATGAAATAAAGTATTGGAAGAGAGAAATTCCTCGGCCTAATGTGTGAAATGAAAAAGTATCTACCTCAACATTTTTCAATGCCTGAGAACACTACTTAATCACGAGTTGAGATTGAAATGTGTGGACTTGATTACACACATGGTCAATGTGGATGGTCGAGAGGCACTGAAATCCTTGAAGGCTTTGGTTAGGCAAGCACGACACAGGGGTTATCAGGTGGAGGGATATGTAGTATATCAATCCCATGAGTGTATATTAGTCATTATCTTCCTATATTAGGCACTGCGCCGACCATGAAGGTAGTGGATTTCATTTGGGATGTGAACTCCATCAAAGAATTTGAAGTGGAGCACTTGTTGGGAAAAGGTAGAATGAAGAAAGTATTATAAAATTTATTATGTATAATACATATAATGTTTCATTTTTCTACATCATGTATATGATCATTATATTCATTTTTTAGGTCTTATTTTTTCATAGTTTATTAATTAATATAATTTACCATGGTTATAAGTAATATTTATTAATATTGGTGAATTATTGTTTTTTGACCAGGAGTGCTCAAGATTATGAAGCACTACTTTTATACATTAAACAATCTTGAGTGGATGAGTGAATGGATTGAAGTATATACAAAGGCAGCATGTACTTGTGATGGGTTATCATGGAAACTACTATGTGAATTGATTAGAGAAAGCGTATCGTAGTGGAGATGGAAATGTTACGGGCAGAAATCGATTTAGCATATGGTTTTGAAAGATAGAAAGGTAAGCAATTAATTCTACCTATTTTATTAGACTCTTATTTTATATTATATTTATAATGTGACAACAAGTTTGATTTTCGGTTAATTTTCATGTGTAAATTATATGATTAATTATTAATTGAGAATGCATCTTTTTCATGTTTGGCATATTGTGGTTGAACACCACAAGGCTATGTGGTGCAATGGTCGTAAATTTCACGTTCATGATTGGATGATAATAGGAAAACTTCGATAGTGGGATAAGCTTGTAGTATTCCAGGTCACTAATGTTTCCTCCGGGGTAGCGGACATCCCTCGAGAATCTAAATAGATATTATGGGTTCTTAGATGATATAGTTGAGTGTGACTTTAATTCCTTCAAAATAGTTTTGTTTGATGTCAAATGGTATAGGCTAAAGATAGATGTACGTGATGATGATAGAACACTTATTCAACACTTAATGATGGATTTCCAATGGTTAAAACATCGTAGTTTGAAGCAACAAAGATCGCTATGTTTTCAAGCGAAGTGAACAAGTCTTTTACTTAGAGGTTCGGGTAGAAACGAATGGTAATTTGCTATTAGATATGATCCAAGAGGAAGGCAGGTAGAGTATACTATAGAGGAAGAAGATGATATTGATCTAGAAGAAGATGATGTAGTATGGCGAGATGGCTTGGGAAGATGCATTGACAAGCGAAGAACATATCTTAGAAGATGAACCAGGCACTAGGAGATGAAATATATTAATGTTGATGATGATATGGGGTGGGGATATTGTGTGATGACGTGATTGATGATGGATGATGACATGGTCGATCATTTCAACACCGTTTATGAATCAAATGTTGATATAGATGTCGATCAGTTGGATGAATATCAAGAGGATACAAAAGAAGAATATTAATATGGTATCTACTGCCAGTGCCCAAAATTGGTGGTACAGGCCATGTGGGCCTCTTATGGTATCTACTACCAGTGCCCAAAAGACAGTTAATATTTATGATATTCGTGATGGAGATCTTGTGATTTCAATGTGTTTGTTTTGAAAGTTTAGGTTTCATAGTAAATCATCAATGGGCTCTAAAATAAGGCACATTGAAATCTTGGATACATGTTTCATGCCAAAATCAATTGTATCTTCCATAAATACACAATCTTGGACCACTCTGTATAAATCTGCTTCTCAGACAATATTACATCTCCCTCATTATACAAGTGGTGTTCTTACATGCATAGCAAAGGCATTGTTTTGGCAATCATTTTATAAGTCACTAGATATTGTGGGTACAAGGATCTAGGGTCTCCACATGTAACTGTGTTTCCTGGAGACTCAATTTGCCTGTCCTTAAATTTGTAAACATAGTAGTATGCCAATGCTTCTTTCATTTTGTATGCATAAGACGATTTTTCGTCAAATTCCATAATTGTTTTTAAGTTTTATCCATCCCAGTTTTGTTGTGAATGCACAGGTTTTTGGCTCAACGCAGATCTATTATATCTTTGTACTTTTCCTTTACTAACTATTTGAAATTTCTAGTTATATTTAGAGGTGTCTTTTAAGGGATGAGGGGAATTACTTGGATTTAGTGCTGCCCACTCTCAATAGAGGCTTACAGTAACTATGACACATTGTGATGTATATCAGTGGTAGTTGGGGCAACAAAAAAATCAGTTTCATGATTCAGTAGATTTATTCTTCTTGGAAAGCTTTCAGCTGACAAAAAAAAGGGAATGAAACACGCAACCAGTCCCCTTCCTTTTATTGGATCACCTACTTTATTTTTATGAGAGCATCTACAGGCTAAAGTTACTAGAAGTGGTCAAAAGTGAGTTTGGTTAGTTGGCAAAGTCCAACTATTCTTAGCCCTCAACAATGTTTAAATACTTCATAGGCATGTTAACCCCTCCTAGACTGTGTTGCGTAAGTGGGTTTTGTAGAATTTTATGCACTTAGGGTTAGACTCAAATTTTTAAATTTGATGTAATTAGGATTATATTCAAGTACTGGCCAAATTGGTAAAATTGATACTCAGCCATAGCTGAAAGGCAGTAATATGCAGTGGAGTCATTCTATGAAATGATTCAATTTGGCATGTGAATCTCACATCTAAGGGCCATTAAAATCCCATGGATGGAGACTGATCAGGATTCAACATTGCTATTACTATTAGTGGAGGTGGGTATGGCACAAGTACAATAAAAATACTGGAAACAGTAGTAACATCATAGATTCAGAATCTTAATCTCTATATTAAATGAGCATTAGAATGTAACTTGATTTCAGTGAAATCTCTAACAGGTTTGTTCTAAATTAGACTTGAAATGCTCACTTGTAAAGATGTTTGAGGTTTGAGGTTGTATGACACTGCAACAATTGACTTGTTGAGTACATGATGACATTAGGTCATTGTGAAACTGAATATATGCTACTTCGGTATGAAGAGTGATTGATTTTAGGTAGGCTTTCAGTTGTGTAGAGTGTCTTGATTTTTATCTGGTCATGCATGTATGCTTGTCCTTTAGAGTGCTTTTTCTTAACCTGACAACATAAATTTTCCGTCCATTCATTGGTTTCAAATAAGTTTGACTGGTACAAAAGGAGCCTAGACGTGTAAGCACAGTCTAAATTTTGAGTATTCATTGATAAATTAAGCTTAAAATGATAGCTTGGATCTTAATTTATGTGTCAAGTTTTTATAAATGCTTGTTTGCTATTGAAGCAGAGTATATTTTGTTTATTTATTGATAGATAGAAACTAAAATTATTTTAACGAGGTCTAATGAAATGTTGGCGATCTTGTGAGCTTTGCAGCCTGGTGGAGAACCTCTAGTGTTATGTTTTGTTGATTTTTCTGATGCAAGATGTGCCGCAACTGCCTTAAAATTGATGTTGGTTGCACAAGGATTCGTTCCTGTTTTACTGTCAAATTTTCTCTTTATGGTAGCCTTCTCTTACTACCATTACCTAAAATTTCTAGGCTATGATGGTAAGTTTCTTTTGATAAAAGTTATTAGATCTGAACTGAATTAAGGTTCCATTTTTTAAGTTGTTTCTATACGTTAATCTTTAGTACTTCAGATATTTCTGTGCATGTGCTACAGTGTTACCCTTCTTGGATAAGAAAACATTTTTCCTCTACCCTATTGGCTTTATTATTATTCTCTTTCCATTTTGTAAGTGATTCAGAGAGCCTGCAAATGTATATTTCTTTCAGTGTTTTCAAATTTGGTTTTGAACTTTCAAGTTTTCTGTTCTGCTAACTATACAATGTTTGTTATGTGTTATTTTTTCAATCTAACATGAACATTATATGTTTGTGCATTATATGTTTAGTGGTACTTGCTAGCTTCAATCCTACACGATATGTTTTGAGTTTCTACTATGGCTAGAAGCGTTCAAAGGGAACCATTTTTATAAATCACCACTACCAGGACTGGAATTGTAGCTGATATGGGAACGACCAATGGGTGGTATGAAAATTTAGCCACATGTAGCTCTTTGTAAAGGTGCTAATTTGCATCTCAATCACCTGCATTAGTTAGCAGAATTGTGTATAAACCGAATGGATACTTGGTAGTTTTTTGAGTTTGGTTTTTCATTTTGCTGGAGTCCATTCTTGTAAATTAATAGATTATTTTTTCCATCTTCTGTGGCAAGCTCTCTCTTTCTTTGACCTGCCATTTTCTGCCTTTTTCATTACTTATTTCATGTGCAAATTCTCAAGTTGATTGAACAGAAATGGATGTGGATTTGCTAGTGAAATCAACAATTGGAAGACATTTAACTTTCTATCAAGATCCATTTTAAACACTAACGAAATGTGATATACAGATGATACCCCGTGTTTATTTATTTTTTTAAATTGTTTGGCGGCCATTCCAGTCCAAAAACACTATGGACATGATCAAGAAGCTTAAGAATGAAATTTTTTGAATCCACATACATCAGCCATTTAGTTTTTGCAGATTGTGACAAAGAAATACAGTGTAGCTGATGTTGGACAGTTAGGGCTCAACAGAGAGTGAATATGGAGTCTGAAATAGCATATGAGGATATCCAAAACTATGACAGTAGAGTATTTATAAACCTTTTCATCAGCTAGTGCATTAAATATTCCAGCTAACATAACCATTATTAAACAAATTACAAAGCACTCTTCCAACTAGCCAGTGAATATGACCTAGGGAATCTCAGAAAAGATGTCATCAAGTTTACAGCTGATCAAAAATACCACCATGGTTGTGCATTGCATGGTTGATATGTTGTACATGTGGTTTGCGTCCAGTTGCTTGCTTCAGGAGATTATAAAGTATGAAATTTAAACAATAGGGATGACAATGTTATTGATGCAGGGGCATTAGACCCAAGACAACTTTTGTACATAAATAAATGTAAAGGGGGGTCTCATGTTTTATTTACCTATGAAATTATCCATAGTTGAGCTAATTTAGTTAATTTTTAGAGGAAAATGTAACTGCCCGAATGATTAGTGGGCATAGGAAGAGGCAATCCGTCTCTATTTGTCAGAGCATTAGTCTAATTTTGAACTGTAGGAATTTGAAGAGTTTGTGAGTCATCGAGAAATTCGAATCGATTCATTGTAATTGATATAAAAATAAACCTCTGTGATAGAGTCGGGATACCTGCATAGAGAACTGCATAGGCTGCATAGAACTGTAGAGGAGACAGGGTAGAAGAGAAGGCCCAATCGATTGAAGATCTGGCTAGCTAAATGCTTGTAAGTTTGGTCACTGTATAAATGAGGAATTTGTCTCAGTATAACTGTGGATTCGTTGTTTAACTTTGTGAGAGAATACCTTGAGTATTTTTGTATTGATTGATTTAAATTTTGTGTGGAATGCCTTGAATCTCTGTGTGAATAATCTATGTAGTTGAGTTGAATGATGTCCTGTGTAACTGGAGGGCTTGAATGGTACTCGGTATATGATGAGGTGTTGATTTGTTTATGAGTCTCGGTGCTTAACTGCGTGATAAACCTGTGTTAAACTAATATATGAATTGTGTGTGTAAGTTCCGTGAGGGCGTGCATTGATAGTACAGGTCGAAGTCCTGTATTAATCGGTGTTGGATTTTGTATGGAAGCCACACCCCGCAACTTGTTGACAATCGAATCCCGAATATGCTCTAACCTCGTGTGAATAGACCAACGGGAATCGATGAGGTTTCATGAAGGATGCAGGTAATTGTTATTCCTGGTTGCCGAGCGAGAATCAAGGGAGAGTAGATATTGAACTGTATTCTATGGGCAAGATTTAGTTTTGAAGTCAAGTGGAACCTTAAGCAAGAGTAGTCGGAACTGTGAGGGCCGCACAGTACAGACGGGTTTCCGACATATCGCACCACCTTTATACGGTAAGCTGTATTCCCCATTTGGACGTGATCAATGCCATGGGCTGACACGTGGCCTTAAGTAGTTTTGGAAAACCACTCTCATCGCAAGTTAATGATCATGCAATTAACTCGCGCGATATCTAGTTGAATCATTGGATCGTCGAAGCTGGTGTGACGTATTATCCACCGTTGGATGTGGAAGGGTCGTAGGTGCTGGGCCCCACGCATATATATATGTTGATTGTCACTGTCCTAACTATGGTTTACGGTTTTAACCACGGTATGGCATGTTGGTCGCATTGACACAAGTTTAATAATATATGTGTAGCCCGAACATTATATAAAGCCACTGGTTATAAAATGAATGGTATCACTAAAGGCTAGTGTGGTCCACCTTGTTATATGTTTGTTGTGGTCAAGCACTATTGTAATAAGGATCGTGTTCCAATCCTAGCCAACCATTAACATAACAAGTGTATGTATGTATCGGCCAAGGGTGATGGGTTTATATGAAATACGGGGTTTTAACCAAAAGAGGATATTTAATTAATATCTTAATCTCAGATTGAGATATTAATATACACAGGTGTATTTAATTTTTCAGTTAAAAGGAAGCAGAGTAGGTTGAGAGTAGAGCTCCCCCGAAAGAAGAATGAATCTGATGGTATTGCATGAGATATTACATGCACATAATAAACCTTGAAATTAATATCTCAAATCTCTGAGATTTGAGATATTAAAGCTCTCAGAATTATTTGTTTAATTTGCCAATCCCCGACATAAGAATAGGTTGAGATTGAAGTAATGAGAAAACCGAGACTGTGGGTTTACCCCGCCATCAGTTATATTCTATATTTCCATTTTAAACACTAACGAAATGTGATATACATATGATACCGATTGCAGATAGTGTTTCATTGTACTCAAAGGGCCTCTAACAGTCGTCAACCTTAGTAACAGTATTCTTCGTAAGAAATTTCAGTATGAAACCACCTAACTTCTAACATCACAACTATCAAGTCAATTTGTTATGACTTTAGCTTCATTTCTTGCAAATACTAGAGAATTAAAAAGAAAAAAAAAAAACGTTACTCATATTTAACTGTCTCTAAGTAATCGACCATGAAATTTATGTTAAAGCAACTTAGCACAGAATGCAATTGCAGTATACAAATCTCAAAATTGGAAGATTACATTACCTACAAGGACTGGAATCCGCTTGGCACATTGTAAAACAAAAGTAGGCAATAAATCAGCAGCTGTTTAATTTTTTTATTTTAATTTTTTATCAAAGCGTCGGAAGACCGATGCCTTCAAAGCGTCAAAAGAGTGACACCTTCAAAGCATCTGTAGAGCTACACCTACAAAGCGTCGGTAGAGTGACACATTCAAAGCGTCGAAAGAGCAACACATTCAATCCATCGGTAGAGCGCCACCTACAAAGCGTCGGTAGAGCGACACCTTCAAAGCGTCAGTTTTGCGACGCTTTAAAAGTGTGGTTAGACGTCGGAAGAGCGACAATTTAGAAACGTCGGAAGAGCGACGTTCAAAACGTCGGAACGCATGTCGTCGGAATTGCGACAGTTATAAATGTCAGATGAGCGACGGTTTTGAAAATGTCGGAAGAGTGACGATTGTTTGGAAACCTCGGAAAAAGTGTCGGTATTGCGACACTTTGGAAAAGCGTCGGAATTGCGACATAATGGCTAACCATGTTTTTTCTGGCCTCGAACTGTCACTCTTGTGACGACTGTGTGTCGGAATAGAGACGAAGTGGCCGTCGGAAATTGGGCCAAATTTTCTAGTGTGAAGTGGCACTGCGCACAGAGACTGTCTAGTGTGTTTTGGACCAAAAGTCAACAAAACACACTCATTTATTGCAAATAGATATTTTTGATTTTTTTTAAGCAAAACACTCTAGAATTAGGTGCAAATAGTTATTTTGGCATTTATTTCTTAGGATATTATGTGCCTTGGGCCTTACATGGTCTCTTGGCCAGAAATGACATTTATGGTTAAATTTGACATTTTCCTACCATATTTAGGGTTTTAGTCCTCCTTTGCTCCATAAATAGAGCATGCGGCCCTTATGTATTTTATTTGCATTTGATGAGCTTTGAGAGAAATATACATGGTTTTATGAGCTTGGAGAAAAAATTGGAGTTGTGGAGTTGATGAATGGCTTGTTTGGCTTGATGATGGAGAGGCTTGTTTGCAGGATTCATAGCTTGGTGAATGGTGATGTCTTCTTAATTTGTTTATTGTTTTTCTTGTTATCATTATGTTTCATTTCTCTTAGCTGCTATAAATCAGAAAAGTATAGGTTGAGACATGCCCTTTGAGGCACCTCAGTCCTCCTGTTTGTTATAGCCTTGATGTTTTCTTTTGTTTGGTCTACTTAAGGAATTTTTGATTGCTCCTTAGGTTCACCTAAACTTGTTTTTGTTTCATGAATGGTTAGTATGCTAGTTTACAAGTATGATTCATGGTATGCCCTACTTATTTGAAGCTTTCAAAACCCTATCTTGAAGCCTTTCTTTGGAATATTGTCTGCTAGGTTAAGTCAAAGAGGTCTCGTTCAATCTTGCCCTTTGTCCATGCTTATCAACTTGTTTTAGAGTTCTTTATGGCTTTATTTATGACTTTTAGGAGTTCCCTCTTCATAGATTGAGTTATTGTGCTATCTTATATGTTTTCCCCAATTCTAAAGGTGAATTTCTAAAGTTAGAAGCTCTTATGCTTTCTATGTTTCACTGAAATGTTTATCTTAGATATTTATTGGTTTAATATATTATCTTTGAGTAAATGGTTTGCCCTATCTCATTCTTAGTATCTTTTGCTTATCATATCTAAGACCTCCTTGTTCATAGGTATTTGAAAAAGGATTCTTGATTGCCTTTTGCCCTACCTTATTCCCAAACTTGATGTCCATCCCATTTCACTCATAACCCTAAGGATCCATTAACCTTGCTAAATTGGCCTTGAAATGCACTCTAATTCATTATTGAGACACCCTTGACTTTATTGACTCCATAGCCCAATGATTTAAATACCTCTCACTCCACCTATTCTACCAATCCATCTCACCCAACCAAAACAATAAAAAAAACCTACACTTAACAACTAGCCTAAAATAAAAACCCTAGAGCAAAAAGAACACATCCTTTGCACCCAATAGAGAGATCCCTCTCTGAGTCCAGGAAGGCTAGGTCCTAGGAATCCAAAGACTGGTTCCATGTTACCCTGTCATTTGGTCTACCAATCTACAAAATCACAGGACACTAACAAGTACTAATTTGGAATTTCAGGAGATGGGATAGGTGTCATTGGACAATCTCATTGGTATTAAGGAAATAAATATTAGATTTTTCCCCATTTATCAAGGTTCCTGAGGCCTCCATAAAATCATTATGGATAGATTTCAGAGTCATATATTCCCTCATTGTGGGTAGGGTAAAGAGCACAATGTCATCAAAAAATTATTTATGGGTGATGACATATATACGAAGACCCTTAATAATAGTCTAATGCCCAACAACTTTGAGATATCTCCCTAGCCCCTCGGCTACCAAGATGAATAAAAAATGTGAAATAAGGCCACCCTGGCTAATACCTCTAGAGGGATTAATAATCATGATGGCAGATCTATTCAAGAGGACATAATAAAAATGAGTAGAGATTAAGGACTTGATCCACTCAATCCATTTGGAGGAAAAACCGAAGGCCTAGAGAGTAAGAAGAAGATATTTCCAATTTAATCGATCATAGATTTTAGAGAGATCCAATTTTATCCCAACTCATTTATATTTTTTCAAACCTCATGGGCCATGGAAATATCATCAATAATTTGATGACCTTCCACAAAAATAGTTTGTTCAAGAGATATGACATTATTTAGGAGTGGTTTAATACGATTTACAATAATAAATCAGAGAATTTTGTATATCACATTACAGAGCGTGATTGGATGGAAGCCACTAGGATCATCAAACCTTCCTAACATATGAATTAAAGTAATAAAATTTGGCATCAAGAGTTTCTTCAAACAATACATGCACTTTAGGATTGATGAAGGGTCAGTGGGCCTGAAAGAAGTCAATGGTGAATCCATTAGGCCCAAAGGCTTTATTCTTAGGCATTTCCATTGCCACTTCTTCTGATTCTGCAAATAATACTTCCCTCATTAGGGCCTCATTTGTTTCGGGATGATGGAGTTGGGGATAAGTTAATTTTCCAGTGTTATATGCTTAGCACAATCACTTACAATAATTCTTTTTCAATTAACAATCTATTTATCCAATATAATTAAATATTCCAGTAAAAATAAATAATTATAGATAGAACAATAAATCCAATGCACAATAGAAGACATCCAAGTACACAAGAGACACATTATTTAGTCAAAGACCAGGGAAAAACCCCATAAGGGGGAAAACCCTTTCAAAATTCTTATTCTATTAGATTGGCATTGAATGTTCAACAAAGTGATACAATGTTCCAATTCATCAATAATGAGTCAAAGGTTAACAAAATTGATAATCCAATTCAACTAACCAATATCCAATGAGAGATGCACTCAAAAGTCAAAATGGATCCAAATTCAAAGTCTGCAAATCCTGGTCAATGTCAACAACGGTAAACATGAGTCAAATATTCCATACTATTCAACGTTCAACAGTCTAAGTGCCTCCAATTGATTTGGTCTTAGCAACAGAAAATTAGGCTTCTTTAGCTCAATTTAATATGGTCAAAATAGTCCCAAAAAGTGCCTTAGAAATTGGTCAACTTCAAGGTCAACCCTGCGGTCTAATGGAAACTTTAGATCTATATTCAAACAAGGATAAAGTGCCAAGAAAATTTCATTCTCCTTGTCTCTAAATCCGACCTCCAAGACAGATCCAAAATCCCAAGACAAACAAGTCAAACCATGCCCAAAATCTCAAAAGTCAACATTGGTCAAAGATGCCCTAAATAAAAAAATCAGCACAATACAAAATGTCTTCTTCCTCTTTGCATGCGTGAGCTTGGACCCCTGCAATTTGAAATCAATTCGAACCAATCAAGAGAAGAGAGACACTTGAGATGATGCTCCAAAGTGGTGTGACAAATGGTGTATTTATATGCATTGGAGGAGACCCAATTTTACTTTTAGGTTGACCTGAAATTTTGTGCAAATGTGGTTCCATCATTAAAAATAATATTTTTCCTTGACCAAATTAAATTCTTCCAAGGGCTGGGAGGGTATTTTTCGGATGAGGAAGGCTCCCCAAAGGAGGAAATTTATCCCTAAGTTTCCAAAATTAACAAGATATGCTATGTGATGTGTTGGATAGCAACAACTATGTTTAGAGAGGGATCCACGAGCAAGGAATGGTAATTTGATACTAATTCTTGTTCCAACTCCCCATGTTGAACCAAGCATTGTCCATCTCGAGAGGAAAGAGAGAATATACTATTGTTATGAAGACGCCTGATCATGGATTTATGGAAGAATTTGGAATTCCTCTCGCCTTCTTTCAACCATTGCACACTTGCTTCCATAGTGTCTATTCCTACTTCCTCCATTTTTCACATTGATTAATCAATTTCCCTTCTCTTACCAAATCATCTAATCAACCATTTTGGATTATCTGTTTTTGAATTTGTTGCATGTGATCCTCCACGATATGTTTTTCAGTAGAGATATGGCCAAACACATTCTTGTTCCACTCTTTGAGTTTTAGCTTAAATTCCTTAAAATTAAGTTGAAATGTAGTCATGCAATTTCCATGCCAAGCTACGAGTCCTCTCACCAAGTTTGACTTTGTCTAGAAAATCTGGGTCTTGTAACCATAAGCTTTCAAATATAGAGGGGAAATTGTGACTCCCACTTTCAGATCCAATTCTAACTGGATTGGCCAATGGTCATAACCTAAGCTTGGGAAAATGGTTCTTTTGGAAAAAATATCTCTATCCAATAAGGCTTTAGAGATGAGAAATAGGTCCATCCTACTGGCGACTTGATTTTTCTCTCCACTATGATAATTCCATATGTAAACCCCATTAATGGTGTTGAGGTATACTATCTAAACATCTTGAATAAGCTCCATGGATTGTTACACCTTGGAGCCAAGCCTCCTTATCCCTCCCTTCTTTTCCTCCAAAGCTTTCATGAGGTTAAAGTCTTCGCCGACAACCTAGAGATCGTCATGATGGGTGGACCTAATTGTACAAATGTTTGCCAATAATGTAGATTTTTCCATGGGAATATGCTGAAGTGTAGCAAGAAAAGGCTTCATTTTATTAGTTCCTTAGTGAAATGGAGAAAATTCGTTTTTCCACATCATTAGGATGGCTTGGATTGTAGTTAACTTGTGTGACATGACCTTCTATACTATTTAAGTCAGTAAATTCGATTTTGTAGGTGAGAAGTATAGTTGTGAATGAGTTGATTCCTAAGATCTAGAAATCTAGTTGAGGAATTGTTAGTAGAACTCAGTTAATTGAGCTCTAGTCACTAGTTGAGTTAGTTAAAGGTTAGTTGAGTAGTTAAAATTGTTGTTAACTCACTGATGATCTCTCATTTAACTAGCCAGTCAACTAAAAATAGACGCAATCATACATGGAATTCAAATTTCCTAGTTGAAGTGGAGGAAAAGGAACATTTGTATTTATATTTGTATAATGTTAAGTATATAGTGATTTTACACTGAGCAGGTGATCAATTCCCCTTGGATTTGCACAAGGAAATAGGGAATTTCCCTATTATTTAGGAGCTAATTCCTCCAGGCTTACACAACGAATGAGGTTCGTTGAGGCTTGAATTGGCTAAGTGTTGGCCTGAGTAGGCTAGGAAGTAGGAGAACAATTTTACAATGTAGGGTGTGCTTCAGATTTGAAGCAAGACATTGTAATTATTTTTCTTTCTCATCTGAATTAATGCAAAGCAGCGGAGGGGTTTTTCCTAGTTGGGATCCCTTGTAAATAGTTGTGTTTTTATGGTTTTAATGGTTGCATTTCATTTCATGAGTTTCTAAATTGTGATTTCCATTCCATAGTATAGTAGAGGAAATTTGTAATCTCTTGATTTTAGTTTGATTTCATGATCAGTAATAGAAATTTTATATTAATTTCTACAAGGTATCAAAGCTACAAAAGACTACATAGAAACCTTGTTCCAGATCCTCTCTAAGAAAAATTTTGATTTGTTGAGTTTTTGGTGTAGATTCTCTTCAGTGCAGGAAAAATGTCCTTTAATGGATTGAGGCTTGAGTATGCATTAGAGGGCACCTCATAATTTTTTTCATTGGAAAGACATGATGTAAGTTGTCATGGATGATAATGGAGTATGGGAATATACAGAAACAAATATTCCAAAGCTAGCAACATCAGATGTACAAGAACTTTCTCAATGGTAGAAAGACACAACAAGATCCAGGAGGATTATTTTGGAGGGTGTCAAAGATCATGTAGTTTTGAACTTTCATGGAAAGGAGACTCCTTTAGCAATGTGGAAAACTCTCACATATCACTTCCATAGCAACAGTGATGCCAGGAAATTGGAATTGAGAGATAAACTCAGGAGTGTTTGAATGCATAAAAATGAAACCATTCCATAATACCTATCTAAATTCACTCAGGTTCGATATGAACTTGGAGGAGTAGGAGAAAATTTCTCATCAACTGAACTTGTAAGCTTAGAACTCTTTGGCCTTCCAAAATCTTGTCACAACTATTAGGATTTAGTTAATGGAAGAGACAAGCTACCAGATTGGGAGAGACTTTGGTCTAATTTGGTGCAGGAGGAGATCAGAAGAAACATTGGGGATGGTGTCACATCCATTGTAGATGAGGAAGAATATTGTGCACTAGTTGGTAAAGGAAATAATTTCAAGTGTAAGAAGGCCCAAGGCGATGCAGAATCCAGCCAAAAGCATGGCAAGAAGAAAGACCTCAGTGAAATTAAATGCTTTTACTGCCATGAGTATAGACCATTATGCAACCAAGTGTATGCACAGGAAATCCAGTAAGGAGCGTGCAACAATAGTAGGAGGAGATGCTCTTGCATCACAATTTGAGTTAGATTTCACCCTCTTTGCTTGCATAGAAATCACAGTAAGAGGAAGTGAGTGGTACCTAGATTCGGGTGCCTCATTCTTCAGTAGCCCAGAGGAGAAGTATCTCGAATTGCACATAGAATTTGGGATGATTGGAGGTATAGTACCAAAGGAATTGGCACTTTCACCTTTAAGAGGGAGTTAGACTCCCATCTTCACTTGAAAAATGTAATGTATGTGCCCGGGCTGAAGAAAATTTTGATTTTTGTAGATGTATTGGAGGAAAAAAGTTATGATGTGGTGTTCAGTAAGAGAAAAATTTTTCTGAAACATGTTGCTACTGGACAAGTGAAACATATTGGATTTTGAGTTAAAAATATCTACAAGCTAGAGGTAGATTTCGCCATCCATGTAGTTATACCCCCAGGAATGAGGTGGGGTGATGTAGAGCCTTAGTCCCATAGTTGCATTAGAGGAAATTTTAGTCTAAAAATGACCTCCTAAGGAAAAGTGGCCTCCTAAGGAAAAATCAAGAAATTAATCAAAAATGCCATGTAGACATTTTTTAAATTTTAATTTACTTTTATCTATGTTCCACAATATTTATTAGCACAAGATTTAATATTTTTTTTAATATATTATATCTAATTTTTTATCGAAATCCCTAAATATATGGCACTTTTATTAAAATAACTGTCTATATGTATTTTATATTTAAATATAACTACCTATATTTATATTTTATATTTAGTTGTGTATATATAGTTTATATTTAACCATTTTTTTGATGTATTTTTTAATTATATTGTCTAATGAAGCCACAATTTCACCCGAAATATATTTTTTTGGTTGAAATCCGGTATTTTTTCCTTTCTAGGATACGTTTTTTTAACTATTTAATTATTTTATATTTAATTATATTTAAGTATATATTTTATATTTTTGGTGGAATCTAGTAATTTGTCCTTTTTTGGAATACGTTTTTTTTAACTATTTTATATTTAATTATATTTAACTATTTAACTATATTATATTTAACTATATATTTTATATTTTTGGCAGGAATCCGGTAATTTTTCCTTTCTCGAATAAGTTATTTAACTATTTAACTATATTTTATTTTTAACGAATTAATAAATTTATATTTAACATTTTATATTTAACTACCTTTTAATTATTTAACTATTTTACATTTAACTATAGATATATATATATATTAGGAATTTGGCTTCCGTGATCAATAAAATGTGTATACAAACTTTCGTTGAAAAGCACATGTAATAAAATTATGTCGATGTGTTTCGAACCAGCCAGTGTGCATTTCTAATTTTTTTGGTGTTTTTTTTGCCACAATTATAAATGAAAAATGGGCCCATATTTTAATCTATATTTTTTCACTAATATCAAGATTTACATTGCATTAATAACTTTTCAATATTCTAATTCATATGGGTAAGGTAGGTAAATAACATTAATAAAATATTTCATGAATACCCAAATTAATAATAAAATATTTGATCGATACCTAAATTAATAATAAAATATTTCACGGAATTATTTAGGACATGTACCTTTTTTTAAATTTAAAATATTTTGATTGGTTTACATATTATGACATGGAAAGTACGTGAAAATTTCATGGGCACTTTTAGGATGAAATTTCCCCTAATGCAAAAATTTGGGCAGGGTCCAAAGGATAGGAGTAGCATTTGTAGTATACTCTTCTGATAGATCATTACCCTTACTACAAGTGCCACAATATTCAGTAACAGAAGGATCAATGCCAATTGATGCAATCAGATCTTGAGCGACAGTTGCAATCAGATGCTGAGGAGCAAAAAGCAATATTGATAGCAGTGCAGGAGGCATAGTGCAGAATCAACAACATTGCAATTTTCCCAGTAGACTGTTCAGAGACTAGTAGTAGTTAGATTCTTAGGAGACAATTGCAACTTAGAGACACTGTTGATTCAATATTTTGGATGCTTCTTATTTGCAATAGCAACAACAAAAATGAAAGGGAGTTGTGTTATAGTACATTCTTATAGGAGTAGGATTGAGATTGCGCATAATCCTTTTATTGATAAGAGGGAGTGTTGAAATTATAGAAAAAAATACTTCATTTGACTATTTCCTTAGTCAAATGGAGAAAAATCGATTTTATACATCATCAGAATGAATTAGATTGTTGTTAACTTGTGTGACATGGCCTTGTCTACTAGTTAAGTCCGTAAATTCGATTTTGTAGGCTAGAAGTAAAGTTTTGCATGAATTGATTGCTAACATCTAGCAATCTATTTGAGGTATTGTTAGTTGAACTCAGTTAACTGAGCTCTAGTCACTAATTGAGTCAGTTGAGTAGTGAAGACTATTGTTAACTCATTGATCTCTCAGTTAACTAGTTAATCAGATAAAAATAGACACAACCATGCATGGAATTAGAATTTCTTAGTTGAAGTGGAGGAAAAGGCATGTTTGTATTTATATTTGTATATTGTTGAGTGTACGATGATTTTGCACTGAGTAGGTGATCAATTCCCCTTGGATTTGCACAAGGAAATAGGGAATTTTCTTATTATTTAGAAGCATATTCCTCCAGGATTGCGCAAGGAAATAGGAGGTTGGTTGAGGCTTGAATTTTCTAAGTGTTGGCCTTAGCAGGTAAGGAAGTGGGAGAATAGTTTTACAATGCATGGAGTGCTTCAAAGTTGAAGCAAGACATTGTAATTGTTTCTCTTTCTCATCTAAATAAATGAAAAGTAACGAAGGGAATTTTTCTAGTTAGGTTCCCCTGTAAATCATTGTGTTCTTGTAGTTTTTGTTAGTGTCAAAATTTGCATTCTTCCATCAGTGATCAAAATCACTCTTTTCATATTCATTTTAGGAGTCCCATTCAGATTTTTTTTACAATTCCGCTAGGTCATGCAAAAAATTCACTCACTAATGGTATCCCTAGTCATAAAACCTCACTCTCCCTCAAAAATTCACATTTGTTGGCCCACCTTCACGTCTTGCTAAGCATAAATAAGTTTTGAAAGCTCATTATGTCATTCAAAGTCAACATGAAGTCTCATCATTCAAGGTCCATTTAGGTCACTAGGTTTCATTTTTCAAGGTTCAATAATACTTTATTTTATCTCAATAAGGTCAACAAAAGTGTGAGAGTGATTGAATAATACTTATTTATAATTTAAAGAAGATTTGTCAGCATTTAAATATTATTTTTAAAGGTTGTAAATATGGTTTCAAAGTATGATTTTCATACTAAAGTGTAATTTTATTCAAAATAGAGATGTAATTTATTTTTATTTTTTATGTAATTTTATGCTCATTGTATGCAATAAGTATTTTCCCAAGCTTCCAACTCAAACTCATATGCCAAACTGAAGATCAGAAAAGCCAAAATGTAAAGAGTTCCAAACTCTAGCACATCAACCTGCAAAGAAGAAAATAAAAGTGAAAAAGGTATTCAACAAAGTTTTCAAAGGTGAAATAAAACATTAGAAAAGTGAGTTTTAAGTTAAAAGATCAATTTCATTCAAGTGTTAAAGCCTTCTTGACATAAAATTCAAACTCATTTTTCTCCTACCATCATTGAGCACATTCCAAGAGGGCGAAATTTCGAGTTTCTAGGCGAAAATTTGCAAAAAACATAACAGAGGGCACACTCTCTTCTATGATGGAACACTCTCTTCTGCAAGGCCAAACTCTCTTCTGCGAGAGCGCACTCTCTTTTATGAGGGCGCACTCTCTTCTGCGAGGCCTCACTTGACCAAAAAAGCTAGAAACTCATTCAAATTGCAGAAAAATCACTTCCTAAGCTTTAGCAACGTTCTCATCGACCTCCAGCAAGTGAGTAAGAGCTAATGTCATCAATTATCGTCTTCATCAAGTTCATTTGTTGCGTGTTGTGAAATTTGTGTTTAAATCATTTTAAAACCCTAGTATCTCCCATTGCACTCTTAAATTCCCCAAATTTCATCTCCCCACACCTTCATACCTTTCCTACATTGCAAATACCCATTCCTAAACCCTTGTATTACAAATCCCCTTTCCCTAACCTTTTTCCCAATACCCTAAGCCCTAGGTGTTATAACTACCTAAGCTCCTAAACCCAAACCTGTTAATAATTTCCCCATACTAAATTCCACCATATCACTACTCCTTATCCCCTTTCCCATTTCATAAATCCCTAGCACCAGCTCCCTCAATTTCCATTTCCCATTCCTCATTCCTAAGACCACTTTCCACCATCAATCACACTTCCCTAGGGTTTTGAATTTAAAACATCATGGCAAAATAAGAGAACAAATCATACAGTGAGGGAGAATAAACAGAGGCTAGAAGGCCACATAAAGGGGGAATAATATCATACTTGAGCCAACAAGTACTAGAGAACTTTCAACATCTCCTATGGAAGTGACATGTTTCAAACATGTTGGGTGTTTTGAGTTCTGTGAGCAAATTCAGAGGGTCCAACAGCATGCCACGTTGACCAGACTTTTCATATCCAACCTCCATGACAACCAAGTTACTCTAGCTAGGGTCACCTTTACTGTTTCAACTGCCATCATTCCAGATGCCACCAAGATCCAAAATTTTGGGGAGAAATGGTTCAAGCACACTGAATTGGAGGAACAATACTATGAGCCTTTCATGAAACCAAGATATAAGAATGAGAAAAAGAGGTTCTTTCCTTTTCCCACCTCCTGGACAGATATGCACCAATGATGAAGATAATCATGAAATACTTTTCATGTGAAGGTAGATTTTCAAGACTTTATACCTATCACATCCGACTCTTAATGCATTTCACTAGGGTAAAGATGCTTAACACACCCTACTACCTTTGTCGGAGCATTGATAAGATGGCACTTATTGTCCAGAAAAGGGAGTATGAACATCAAATGAGAATTATTTTCCATCATTCCATTATCAAAATCATAGTCCTCTATCATCTCAATGAACTAAACATTGCATTGAGTACCTTCATAGCCAATGATATATTCAGAGAGCCATCTACTTAGCATGCACAAAATTTACCTTCATCATATTAGCCATCCACTTCCATTCCTCCATCTCAGCCCTTAGCACATTCATCATCATCAGAACAGTCCCCTTCACCCATTTCACCTTCTTCATCTCCATTTCATCATGACATTGGATCACCTAGCAGGATTGAGGTCAATGAGCGTAAGAGGACTAATGTGGTTGAGGTTGAGCCATTGCCAAAAACCTACCAGAGAGGTCACAGGCATGTGTTTGCTCCACACATAGTGGAAGGGTCCATGCCTTCTAAATCAAAAAAGAAGGTGGAGAAAGGTAAAGAAAAGGTGAGTGAGGCAGAAATTCAACCAGAGGTTAGGCATGAAGAAAACCTCCATGAGATTGAGCATGATTTTGAGCTTGTTGAACTAGATGAGGATGAAGATGATAAAATCACTAGTGCAGTCATCAAGGGAAAGGATGCCAAGATTAAACATCTCCAGACTAATCTTTAAAGGGCCAATTTTGTCATAAAATTCCTTGAGGAGGAGAACCAACAGTTGAAAACAAAGCATACCATTGATGAGGTGAAATTCATCACTGCTCAAAGGGAGGAAGAAAATGAAAAATTTATGCTAGATGAAACACTTGAAAAGTATGGGTCACTTGATGAACAAGATGAACAAGCACCAAGAGGCAGACCTAGAACTATAGGGATGAAAAGAGCTCTAGCTCTAGAAATACAAAAAGAAGCTTATATTGCTGATCAGCTAACCCTAAATGAGCAACTTACAATGGTGATTTGTTGAGGATGAAGGTCAAGCACCGTGCTCAAAAGGAGAAAATTGCAATGGCCAAGCTCAAAATAGCCAATGCAAAGATTGAGGCTTTGACCATGAAAGAGGAGAAAAGAAAGTTGGACATACTTGCAGAGGCTTCACTCCAAGCCTAGCCACCTCACCAGCACTCTCTCCACCAATTTTGAAACATTTTGAATCATTTTTGCAAAATCTGTCTTTTTTGTGTGTGTTCATGGACAGTTTTATATTAGCAAATTGGTCACATGCGCAACGCCCTTGGCGTTGCATACTTTTTTGAGGCATCCAATGGCCAAAAAAATACCACCATTGGATTCATAATAATGAATACATGCACCCTGTAAATTTTCTAAGGTTTTTGAGACAATTGGTCAGTGAAAATGGAAAAAAACACCCTAAAAATCATGTTTCTGCCCCAATTTTGGCCTAGGCACTGCACACAGAGCAGTCTTGGGAGAATGAAGTTTTGACAAGGAAAATGACCTTCATTTTGAAAATTGAAGGCAGATCTAGAAATTAGACTTGAAGGGATTTACAAAAAGCTATCTTGGAGCCAATTTGGACACCTACAAGTCAGTCAAAATCAGCCTTGAACAGGGAGGGCACACTTGACAGAAAAATGGCGCACTTGACCATTTGTTGATTTTTTTGAAATTTCACTGTAATTTTGACTTTACCTCATAAATTCATGTTTCTACCTATGTAATTGAGGATGGTAAATGTAACTATGATATGGATAAGTAACCTAGGGGTAGATTCATCAAGTAAAATTTATCATTAAGTCAAATGAATTAGTTTGAATTTATTTAGGTAGGAGTCACTTAGAGCTCCCTATACTCCAGCTTTCAATTCAGAATTTTGTGGATCTCTTCCTCACCTCATGGATTCAACCCCTAAGGATGAATGAATGTTTTTTTTATGTATACATCTTTCCTTTCTTCACTCTTAGCAAGGGTTGGAATCAGTTTTGGATGCTAGCTCATTGATCAAGGATTATTGTACTCAGTTTGGCCAGTTAATAAAGAAAAGTTGCAACTATTTTTTTGGATACATGTGGTATGATGTTTATCATTGTTTTTACTTCAATTTCATATGTTAGAATGTGTTGTATTTATGTTCATTTCATCTCTGTTGTATGATCTCTTCCAAGTTAATAGGTAGAATACATGCTTGCTCATGCTCTATTTAGGGAAAGTTAGCATAATTTGTCCATTTTCCTCTGTTTAAGAAGAATACATCTCCCATGCTCTTCCTAGCTCCTCACCAATCTTAAAACCATATCATCACAATAATCTTGAAGTTTTAAGCCTTATGCCTACCTTGCCCCATTGAATCTCTGCAATGATCCAGATTTATGCAGGACCACAACAAAATAAAAATATAACCATAAATACAAAGATGCAGCGGAAAAATCACTTCATTTCATTAATATCAAAGAACCAAAATTTTCTTACAAACAAAATGGAAATAAACTAGCTAGGGCACTGGTAGCTATCTTTGAGAAGAGATGTGGCGGCTACAGGCCTCTGAACTGAGTTACAATGAGGCTCGAGGGCCTATTTATTATTTAGAAACAATGGGAAATCCTAAACAGCCAAAACCCTAACCCTAGGAGATGAAGCGCCAAAACTATGGGCCCCGTTTGGGTAAATTGGTGTTTCAACTTCCCAGGGACGTAACTTTGGCATACAATCTCCATTTGACACGTACCATACCTCGCTAGAAAGATCTATCCGAGGACTACAAATTTTGAGTGAGCAACATCGATCCATGGACCCATGTTGCTCCTTGCTTTCCCAAAAAACGTCGTTTAGGGCCTCAAAATGGCTCCGGAAGTTCAGGACCCAAAAAACTGCTAAAAATAGTAAGTTGTGCCGAAACTAAAGCTGAAAGAGACAATGGTGGGGCCTCAAGTGGAATAGGCGGGTGACCACCAATATCCACCTGGATCATGCAACCCTCTCTCATTTGCCCTGACCTAGCTTCCTTGACCATAATTTCATCCAACAACTTGACCAAAATCAATTATCAAAACCCCTAAACTCACACCTAGCCTAAAAACCTAATCCATTCAGCCTCCTAGGCTGTGTTTTATGGAGAGAGCCCATCTCCGACTTGGTAGGGCTAGATACCAAGTTAAAAGGTTGGCCCGTGGTTACCTCTGTTGGGATTCCTTCTTCAGCCTTGGGAATATGGCAGAGTGATAACATACTGGCACCTTTGTCGGGGAATGAAAAGACAAACTTTCCATGGGTGTACAACAAATATTTATTGGAAACTGGTCCTTTGGATGATAGGATCGAGTTTCATAAGGCTGAATTCATAATTGTAGTGCCTCAATAGCAGATTTGGCTTCTCGAAGAAAGTATACCAAGTCCAACCCTAATCCAAATATGGTTTCTCCCGTCGAAGATCCTGAAATAATCCTAAGGAAGCAAAGATCTCAGCCAACTTCAAGTTCTTCATACTCTGCCCCTCGAGATTTGGTAATAAGATCCTTCTCATTACCTTCTGATTTGGCAGCCGTTCAAAATTTAGTTTTTGATACCAAATTTGAGTTGTGTTTAGAACCAAATCCGAGATTGACTTGAATACAATAGTCCCTGAACCTTAGAGATTAGAGTTAAACCCATCATTCATTGAGGCTGCAAATGAGACTGATGTAAAAATTTGGAGACAATATCACAAGCTCGAAAAATTAGCCAACACCTTACATCACACTGCTGAAAAATCCCTCATTCAATACCAACAAGAAACCCTTCACATCGCCAAAGCTTCCCAAATAGCTACCGCTTCATCATCCATCCCATCATCATCTCAACGTCCCCCTCAAGGACCTCCTCAGACTAATCCATCCTTCGTTCCTCCCCCTCCACCACATTCAGTAGGAATTATGGCTCGATTCAGACCTTTAGTTCTCCCTTGTCAACTTGCTGATTCACCACAAGGATATGGCCAAAGACTTCCCTTCTTTGATGAAAACTCTGAAATCACTGCCCGTCAGCACATGGCCAAAATCACAACCTTCATAGATCTTGAGGAGTTAGATGCAGATGATGCCAAGATTCGAGTTATCGCGCAAAGTTTTTCTAGTGAATTTAAAACTTGGTTCCGTCCCTAGCAGCTAATTCTATTAGGAATCCCACTGAACTAACTGATGCTTTCTTAGCTAGGTGGGATGAGAAGAAAAACCCCATGCAAATTCTTGCTGAGTATGACTCCCTGAGGCGCAACCTAATGAACTTGTTCCTAAATATAATGCTCGATACCTCATTATCTATAACTCCATCACAAATGAAATGAAACCACCTCCCGGTTTGGCCCTCCTACGTTATCCTGATGCTTTTGACCAAACATGGCCTACTCCTTGAGAGAGAGAAATAAAACTACTCTAGAATTAATGATTTGAAATTCAGTGAGTGTTGAGGCCAACCTCTTGATTAAGAAGTCAAAATTCAAAACTAAATGTAAATTAACCATTAAAGAGGAACCTTCCACCTCATATGACACTAAATTTGATGCTTTCCTTAGGACCGTGGAAAGGATGGTCGATAGAATTTCTATTTCGGATAGACAAACGAAGCCACAAGTCAGAAATCCGAACTTTTGAGGCCAACAGAAGCAGCCTCAGTACCGAATAAAGCAAAGAGAGCAAAGAGCTATCGAAACACAACAACAACATCAAATTCGAAAACCACTACAACATAATCAGAGTGATGAAGAGGAAGAACCAAAAGTAGAGGAAAACCTTCTTTTTATAGCTGATGGCCAGCCCATCGTTTTGACCGAAGGTGAACAGTATGTGGAAAAAATAAGCTTACTGAGTGATAAAGACTTCATATTGGTAAAAGATCATGAGTTAGAAGTAGAATCTGATGATTATCATAGAGCATACTTGAATGCAATTAGTTCCTAGTAAAGGAAGTACTCCTTGAGGAGCCATGATGTTCCAATCAATCCACCTTCGAAGAAGACAGTCCAGCAGAATGAAGTACCATAGAAGAAATCTTCTCAAGCCAATCAGAATAAGGGTAAAGAGATTGCAGCTCCAAATATGAGCAAAAGCAATCAGCCTTCTACAAGTGCACCTGCCAAAGAAAGAGATATTCAGAGGAAAGAAGCCGCACTGAAAGATCATGTTAAGAAAAGGGATATCATCATAAAAGAGGTAGACAAAACTATACCTTTTAGTTTACAGTGATAAATTTCAAAGTTAAAGGTGTCTATTCCTCTTACTGAATTGGTCAAAGTTGACAAGTATAAATCCCATGTACTTAAAACCTTGAGAGTTGACCCTTTATCTGACATGGTCAATATAGAGGATGATCAGCCCGAGCTTATATTTGGTCCTGTAATTTATGGTCAGTCTAAAGATAGTGAGGTCCATCCATTTTACTTGAGTCTCAAAATCCACCAATTCATCCTTCATAACACCATGTTAGACTTCGGGGCCTCCCACAAGCTCATGCCCAAATCCATCATGGAGAAGCTTGGCCTTGACATAACCCGCCCATATGATGATTTATATTCTTTCAATTCTGGTCGTGTCTGTTTTTTGGGTTTAATCAAAGATCTAGTTGTCTCCCTAGAGCAGATCCCAGCCAAATGTCCTAATGGACGTGGTGGTTGCTAACATTCCGCCACGTTTTGGTATGCTGCTATCAAGATCCTGGGGGGCTAAATTGAGAGGTACATCACAGTTGGACTTTTACTATGCAACCATTCCTGTCTTCGGTCAAATGAGAAAATTATACCGTGAGACTAAAGTAATACATACAGACTTAGAGTCCTTCATTTTGTATAATGATTATGGATTAAAGGATGTAGATTGTCAATTAGTAGAAATAGAAGATGTTTCTGAGATTTCAGATTGCATTAGAACAATGTTAGGAAAAGAAAAAGAGAATCTTCCTACTACATCAGAACAACCATCAGAGAAGGCATATGAAAGTTCAGAACAACATAAAGAAACAAATCAGAAAATTGTGTCAAAATAGAGACAAGAGTTTCAACACCTTGAGGATGAAAATGCTCTTTGGAGCATGGACTTTCTTGGTGCCATTGGCAAAGACAGGGCCGACATTGGTTTATGGATCTGTAGCCCATTTCATCAGCAAAGTAAAGTCCCTGAGAATGTTATATTGTGTTCCTACTAATTAGCATTTGATTGCACGAACAATGAGGTGGAATATGAGGCACTCATTACCGATCAGAAAATTTTGAAAAAATTGGGAGCTAGAAGAATTGCAGTCTAAGGTGATTCGGGGGTGGTAATTAAACAAGTCAAATGTGAGTATAAAGCTAATCACCCAAGGATGAGGCAATATAGGAATGCAGTACTTGATATTTTAAGAACGTTTCCAGAATATACACTTAAATTTGTGCCAAGGATGCAAAATCTTATGGTTGATTCATTAGCCACTATTGTAAGTAATTTCAAACTTACAATTTCTTCAAATAAAAAAATTGAGATTCATGTGAAGCACAGCCCCGCCATTCTTGATAACTTGCGATTTTGGCAAGTATTCTGAGACGATAGGTAGGTGAAAATTTTCCTTCAAAGTGAAGGTGAGTTTGAGAACTATTCTATGGATGAAGTGTACGACAAGGATGACCAAGTCATCGAAGCAGCTCATATTGACATACTTTAGATCAAGGAAAATAATATTCCAAAAGGTCTCATACCTTTGGAAGGATTATTTGATCAAGATGACGTGGCAAGAAATCCTACTTTGGTTCCCACAGAAAAAGGCATAGAAGATGTTAATATCAGAACAACGGATCAACCAAAGTTCATTAATCTTTCAAAGTCTTTGTCTCCCGAGGTAAAGACTAAATATTTTGATTTTATTACCGAGTTTTCTTATGTGTTTTCTTGGGATTACTCATATCTAAAGGTGTACAATAAAGATATCATCCAACACACCATCCCGATAAAGCCAGATCAAAAGCCTTTTGGGCAGAAGCTCATGAGAATAAACCCAAAGTTGTTTTCATCCATTGAGAAGGAAGTAAACAGTCTCTATAAGGCAAGTATTATTGTTCCAATTATATTTTCTGATTGGATGTCTAATTTGGTTCTAGTGCGAAAGAAGACCGGCGAAATCCGACTATGTATAGACGTCAGAAATCTAAACAAAGTGTCGGTGACAGGACAATTACCCACTGCCTAAAATCGGCCACATACTTCGGCGAGTTGTAGGAGCCACCAAGATGTCATTGTTGGATGGTTACTCAGGGTACAATCAAATCCTTGTGCATGAGGATTGTTGAGATTCAACAATATGATGAGCTTAGTGAAAAGAGTCGCCTTCACTAAGTGGGCCCGCAGGCTATTTTTGGCGCAAAGTCTATTTTTAGACATGTCGATCATATTCTATGAGTTGCAGGATGCTATTTGTGGATGGTTGGTCAAGTTGGAAAAATAGATGGACTTCTATTTTTAAACATATTGGGTGGAATCTATTTTTAGATTGCCAGTCTAAAAATAGGTATGTCAAATATTATTAGCTCTTTATAATATTTGGACTCTAAACATTATCTTATTCTCTTGGAGCACTTCAGTTCAGTGCACAGATGTGGCACAACAGATGACATAAGGAATTACGCTATTCCTAAGGGTTTACTGGAGCTATTGCATGGAGGAATTTAGTTATAACTCATGTGACAGAGTTTGGTGGAGTTGGAGAAGTAGTTGGTGGAGTTGTATTTAGTTTAACTCAGTTAGACTCAGTTGAGCTAGTTGTATCTAGTCTAACTGATTGATACACTATTCAAAGTGGTGTGAATTAATTAGTTAATTAATTCACTAAATAATAAATCATTAATCAACTGAAGAATACATCAGTTAACTACAATGCATGGCAGTTTCAGTGGAGACCAGTGGAGAGATAGGTGAAAGAGAAAGTGTGACTATCAGTTGTGACTATAGTGATGCATTGATTGCATCCAACACTTAGTGGAGATGCAAATGAGGATTGTGCAGTGCAAGCTTGGTGAATTCGAGTTCATTCAGAGCCATTTTTTAGCAGGGATTGTGCAGTAGAGGCAGGCTAGCAGGTGGCAAAGATCGGTGCATGGATTTGCAAGATCGGGCTTGATTAGTGTGTAGCGATTGTATTGTACTGAGAGTTTGATATGATCAACTTTGTATGAGGATTTTTACATGATCTCTATGACATATATTATATACAGATAGTTGGGGTTTTCAGCTTCAGGGTTTCCCGTTAAACAACTGTGTTAATGTGTGTGAATTTTTATTGTTTCATGTGCGCATTTCAATCTTGATTTAATTTCCGCAGATGATCAATGGTGTAATAGATTATGTATTTTTCATGAAGTTAAAATAGTGTGATATCAAGAGAATCTTAGACATATAACACATAATTTATATAATTTCTACATGGTATTGGAGCTGTATTGATCATAGGGGATTGCAATTATTGAAGCGGTTGAGTTTTGTGCTGGTGGAATTCGAATTTGCTGCAGTGTTTTCTTGGTGTCAAAGTTGAGCACTCATTGAAATGTCTTTCAATGGATTGGGATTGGAGTATACCCTTGATGGAAGCTCGAATTATATTGCATGGAAGGACGGGATGGAGGCAGTGCTGGATGATAATGGGTTGAAGGAGTTCATAGATGTTGATATTCCAAAGCCTGGTTCTAGCAATGCAGCCGCACTTGACGCATGGCAAAAGAAGGTAGCAAAGTGTCGAAGAATTCTGTTGGAAGGTGTGAAGGACCACATTGTGTCTAGCCTTCATGGTAAAGCCACTCCATTCTTAATGTGGAAGGCTTTGATAGACTTGTTCCAAAGCAGAAGCGACCAAAGGAAGTTGGCACTTAAAGACAAGCTCAGAAAAATAAAAATGGAGAAAGGCGATAGTATACCAAAATACCTCACGAAGTTTGTCCACTGCAAGGATGAGCTGGGAAGTGTGGGTGTTACTGTTGATGAAGAAGACTTGGTGAGCTTGGCTCTCCTTGGGCTTTTGAAGAGTTGGCATAGCTACGAGGACTCTGTCAATGGACGGGAGAAACTGCCAGGATGGGAGCGACTTTGGTCAGATATTGTGCAGGAGGAGATAAGGCGGGGTACCAGGGATGGATCCTCATCGAAGAATGAAGATGAAGAAAATTGCGCTTTGGCTGCCAAAGCAAGGAAAGGGAAGGGGAAGAAAAATCCTTCTCAATCCGGTGCTAAAGGCAAGAAGCAGGACTTGTCCAAGGTGAAGTGTTTTCACTGTCACCAGCACGGGCATTTCACCACTAACTGTCCACAAAAGAAGAAGAATAAGAAGGTTGCTGGATCTGCAGCTGGAGAGGCCTTAGCCTCGTAGTTTGAGCTATATTTTTCTTTGATCACATGCTTGGTTTCAAGTGTGATGGGATCGGTGTGGTTTCTTGACAGTGGTGTGTCTTTCCATATGACCGAAGACAAAGATTTGTTTAGTGATCTGGATGAAAAGGATCTTGGAGTACACATCGAGATGGGCGATGATGGTAGATACAGTGCGACTGGTATCAGGACCATTTCCTTTGAGAGCTAGTCTGGTAAACCTTTCATCTGGAAGGATGTCATGCATGTTCCAGGATTGAAGAAGAATCTGATCTCTGTGGCGATGTTGGAAGACAAGGGTTATGATGTTGTTTTTAGCAAGGTAAAAGCCTTCCTGCACAGTAAAACAACTCGTCAAACCAGGAGGATAGGGATTCGAGTTAAGAATCTTTATCAATTGTAGGTAGAAGGCTGTGCAACAATGGCAGGCAAAGCAGAAGGAGTGATGAGCTGGGATGAGGGCGAATTGTGGCACAAGAGATTGGGCCATCTTCACCATGGTGCTTTGAAAATTTTGCAGCAGATTTCTACCGGGCTTCCCAAAGGTACACTTGCACAGTCAGATCACTGCAAGGGATGTACTTTGGGAAAATTTGTGAAGACCACTTTTCATGAGAAGGATAGTCGCGCCTTGACGATCCTTGAGAGAATTCACATAGACGTGTGTGGACCTTTCTCGGTTTCTTCAACAGCAAAGCACAGGTATTATGTGATATTTGTTGATGACTTTTCTCGTAAGTGCTGGATCTTCTTCATGCAAAAGAAGAGCGATACATACTCAGAGTTCTGTGAGTTCAAGGCGCTGGTTGAGAAAGAGTCAGGGAAGCAAGTGAAAGCTCTAAGGAGCGATAATGGTGGTGAATACATCTCTGGAAAATTCAAAGACTTCTGCAGCAAAGAAGGAATTCGAAGAGAACTCATAGCACCTCATAACCCACAGCAGAATGGGGTTGTAGAGGGAAAGAACAGAACAATCGTGGGTGTTGCACGGGCGATGTTTCATGATCAGGGCCTTCCCATACACTTGTGGGTTGAGGCATGCAACACTGCGGTTTATGTGCAAAACCGTTGTCCTCATAGAGTACTTGGCATGAGTAGACCCGAAGAGGCGTTTTCTGGTAAGAAGCCTGATATTTCTCATTTGAAGATTTTTGGCTCACCTGTTTATATTCATGTGACGAAGGATGCCAGGAAGAATCTGGAGCCGACCACATAGGTTGGGATATTTTTGGGGTACACAAAAACACCCCACAATTATCGTGTGTTTTTGCCAGACAGTCGGATGACTGTCGTGCGACGGGATATCAAATTTCATGAGGAGAAAGCCATGAAGTTGTTGCTTGAGAGGGAGCTACACTTGCATGTAGATGAGGAGCTACTTGTTCCTAAAGATGAGCCTAAAGATGTGGATCAGCCACAAGAGGAGGTTCATGGAGTGGAAGAAACCACTCATGCAGCGCCAAACATCAGAGGGCAGAAGCGCACTACAGAAGCTAAGCGACTGAATCTTGATGCAGCGCAGAATGTAGGAGCCCCTACATCACAGCGCAGACAGAGACAGTCACTTGACTAATTTAATGGATACATGGCTCTGATGAGAAAGTGTATCGTGACGGAACCATCCTCTTTCAAGGAAGCTGTGGAGGATCCCGCATGGGTAGATTCCATGGTGGAAGAGTATGATTCGATTGTCAGAAACAATGCATGGGAGATTGTCCCAAGGCTGGAAGGGAAATCAGTGGTAGGTTCGAGATGGATCTACAAAGGGAAGCAAGCTGCTGACGGGAGCGTCGAGAAGTATAAGGCAAGATTTGTTTCCCGGGGCTTCTCACAGATCGAGGGGATCGACTATGAAGAAACCTTTGCACCTGTCACAAGGTATTCTTCCATACAGACCATCCTTGCTCTCTCAGCGCAGATGGGTTGGCACATTCATCAGATGGATGTGAAGACTGCATTCCTCAACGAAGTCATTAAGGAGGAGGTGTACATTGAGCAGCCTAAAGGATTCGAAATCTTCAACAACGATTCGCATGTGTGCAGGCTCAAAAGAGCGTTGTATGGGCTGAAACAAGCACCTCGTGCTTGGTAACACGGATAGATAGTTATTTCACCGGACTTGGTTTCGCCAAGAGTGAGGCAGATCCTAACCTATACCAGATTGTGGTGGAGGATAAGCTTTTGATCATTGTGCTTTATGTAGATGATTTAATACTAACGGGTGATGAACTGTTGATACACTCATGCAAGGCTGATCTTGCGAAGGAGTTTGAGATGAAGGACTTGGGCCTCCTTCATTATTTCCTGGGATTGGAAATTTGGCAGCGGAAGGGTGGACTATTTGTGTCTCAAGGCAAGTATGCCCGGGAGATACTGGAGAAGTTTCACATGCAAGGCTGCAAGCCTATCGACACTCCTCTTCCTGGTGGTTGGAGGAAAGAGGATGCTACATCGGCAGAGGTAGTGGATGCCACTGTTTATCGACAGTTGGTTGGTTCACTCATGTATTTAGTCAATACATGACCGGACATATGCTATGCTGTGAACTAGCTTTCACAAGCGATGGTTAAGCCTACCAAGCTCTTTTGGAAGGCATGCAAGCATGTCTTGAGATATCTCAGGGGCACATCTGGGTATGGATTGTGGTACAGACAGTCGAATGAGTTGAAGCTGCATGGCTTCATGGATGCAGATTGGGCAGGAAGCCCAATGAACAGAAAGAGCACATCTGGAGGGATTTTTAGTATCAGATCTACAACAGTTTCTTGGTACAGTAGGAAACAAAGATCTGTGGCACTCAGTTCAGCGGAGGCCGAGTACATGGCAACAAGTTTGGCTGCATGCGAGGCTATATGGATGAGGAAGATCCTGGTCGGGTTGTTTGGTTCTCACTTAGATCCTACTGTGATATATTGTGATAATCAGAGTTGCATTAAACTCTCGGTTAATCCAGTATTTCATGATAGATCTAAACATATTGACATCTGGTACCATCATATCAGAGATTGTGTACAGAAGAATATCATGTTGCTTTCTTACATTCCTACAGAGGATCAGGATGCAAATATTATGGTGAAGGCGCTCACGAGGAGCAAATTCGAATACAATAGAGACAGGATTGGGGTGGCAGATAATCCCTATCTTGTTGAGAGGGAGTGTTGAGATTCAACAAGATGATGAGCTTAGTGAAAAGAGTCGCCTTCACTAAGTGGGCCCGCAGGCTATTTTTGGAGCAAAGTCTATTTTTAGACATGTCGATCATATTCTATGAGTTGCAGGATGCTATTTGTGGATGGTTGGTCAAGTTGGAAAAATAGATGGACTTCTATTTTTAGACATATTGGGCGGAATCTATTTTTAGATTGCCAGTCTAAAAATAGATATGTCGAATATTATTAGTTCTTAATAATATTTGGACTCTAAACATTATCTTATTCTCTTGGAGCACTTCAGTTAAGTGCACAGATGTGGCACAACAACTGACAGAAGGAATTACGCTATTCCTGAGGGTTTACTAGAGCTATTGCATGGAGGACTTCAGTTAGAACTCATGTGACAGAGTTTGGTGGAGTTGGAGAAGTAGTTGGTGGAGTTGTATTTAGTTTAACTCAGTTAGACTTAGTTGAGCTAGTTGTATCTAGTCTAACTGATTGATACACTAGTGAGAGTGATGTGAATTAATTAGTTAATTAATTCACTAAATAATAACTCATTAATCAACTGAAGAATACATCAGTTAACTACAGTGCATGGCAGTTTCAGTGGAGACCAGTGGAGAGATAGGTGAAAGAGCAAGTGTGACTATAGTGATGCATTGATTGCATCCAACACTCAGTGGAGATGCCAATGAGGATTGCACAGTGCAAGCTTGATGAATTCGAGTTCATTCAGAGCCATTTTTTAGCAGGGATTGCATAGTAGAGGCAGGCTAGCAGGTGGCAAAGATCGGTGCATGGATTTGCAAGATTGGGCTTGATTAGTGTGTAGTGATTGTATTGTACTGAGAGCTTGATATGATCAGCTTTGTATGAGGATTGTTACATGATCTCTATGACATATATTATATATAGATAGTTGGGGTTTTCAGCTTCAGGATTTCCCGTTAAACAACTGTGTTAATGTGTGTGAATTTTTATTATTTCATGTGTGCATTGCAATCTTGATTTAATTTCCGCAAATGATCAATGGTGGAATAGATTCTGTATTTTGCATGAAGTTAAAATAGTGTGAGATCAGGAGAATCTTGGACATATAACACATAAGTTATATAATTTCTACAAGGATGACCAAGACAAGACAATGTTCACTACACCATGGGGTACGTTCAAATATGCAAAGATGTCGTCCAGTTTGAAGAATGTCGGGGCCACTTTCTAGTGTGTCATGGACATAGAATTCAGTAACGAGAAGGATGTCTTCCTTGTTGTTTATTTAGATGATTTGACTGTTTTTTCAAATTCAGATGATGAACATTTACACCATTTGAGTGTCGTGTTCCACCGATGTAGAAAATTTGGAATATCTCTCAACCCAAAGAAGTGCCTATTTTCTATGGAAGAAGGAAAGCTTCTTGGTCACATCATCTCAAAGGATGTGATCCAGATAGATCCTTCTAGAGTTGAAGCGATACAGAAAATCGATTTCCCTTGCAACAAGAAGGAAAATCCAAGCATTCAATGATAGGATGAATTTCTTACGTAGATTCATTCCCAACTTAGCAGAGCATCTTAGAGAGTTAACTAACATGATAAAGAAAGAGAATGATGTAAAATGGTCTAAAAATTCTCGTAGGTCATTTAGCTCGGTGAAATTTTCTTTAACCACTGCTCCAGTTTTGACAAGCCCCGATTATTCAATAGATTTCATTATATTTTCTTTCGCTTCTAAGCATACTTTGGCAACAATACTAATGCAGAAAACAAATGGGACAAAGCTGCCAATATCATTCTTCAGCCGCACAATAAGGGATGCATCCCTTCAATACAACATCATCGAGAAACAAGCCTTGGATTTGGTTAAAGCACTCAAGGATTTTCGTGTTTATATTTTTCACTCACATATTTTGGCATATGTTCCAAACGCAACTGTTAAAGAAGTACTCATGCAGACATATCCAGAAGGAAGGAGAGGTACATGGATAACATCACTCTTAGAGTATAACCTTGAGATCAAGCCCACCAAGTGGATCAAAGGCCAAGGCTTAGCCAAGCTCATGGCTGAGTCAAATCTCCATGCACTAGACATCAATCTTATATCAACATTGTCCGATGAGGAAAAAGGTGTAAGTCTCATTCAGATATCAGATCTCTTTTCATCATCTCCACGATATGCTGATATCATTTATGTTTTTCAAATTTGAACCCTCCTTTGGGCATGTCAAAGGGTAAGGGCAGGTCCTTGAAGCTTAAGGCTTCAAAATATTGCATACTAGACAATGCACTCTCCTGGAAGGATCCTGGAGGTGTGTTACTCAATTGCTTTGTTGAAGATGAGTCCAAAGAAGTGATTAAGGATTTCCACAAAGGAGATTGTGAAGGTCACTTATACTGGAAGACCATAGCCAACAAAGTACTAAGAGCAGGTTACTATTGGTCGACATTGTTTGTAGATTTGTACAAGACGGTCATGGGCTGCCATGAATGCCAAATTTTCCAAGGTAAATGTAAGCTTCTTCCTTTACCATTATAGCCCATTTCCATTCAAGCTCCTTTCCAGCAGTGGGGCTTGGAATTCATTGGTGAGATACATCCACCCTCATCTGCTCAACATAGACATATACTTATCGCCACAAACTACTTTACAAAGTGGATCAAAGCGATCCCAACCAGGCAAACTACAGACTCTGTTATAATTCAGTTTTTAGAAACTAATATCTTGTCCCGGTTTGGTTGTCCTAAAAATATCATCACGGATAACAACACGGCCTTAAAATAAAAAAAGATAGAAAAATGTTGTGCCAGGTATAGCATTAAGTTGGGTCATTCTACAACATAATATCCATAGGGTAGCAGATTGGCATAATCTTCCAATAAGTCTTTGATCAGCATAATCAAAAATATGTTGGAGATGAATAAGAAGAATTGGCACAAGAAGCTAATTAATGCACTATGGGAAGATCGGGTAAGCAACAAGAAATCCATTGGCATGTCTCCATTTCAGGTAGTCTACGGTGTGGACACTGTTTTTCCTTCTTCATTGGCTGTCTCGGTCATGAAACTTTTACAAGAAGTGGGAAGCGAAGAAAATGACATACAAATTTGGATAAACCCAATGACTCACCTGCAGTAGACAAGAGAAGAAGTGTTTCAGAACACTTCCAAGCTCCATGATAAGATCAAGCAAATCTATGATAGAAAAACCAAGCAAGATGATTTCAAGATCAGTGATGCAGTACTGCACTGGGATGCCAGGAATAAAGACAAGGGTAAGCATGGGAAGTTCGATAATTTATGGAAAGGGCCTTTTAAGTTTGCAGCTTCTCGTGGAAAAAATGCATTTCTCCTAGAAGAAATGGATGGGAAATATTTCTTAAGAGGGCTAGTTAATGGTGGACTCCTAAAGCACTATCTTTTTTTATCTGAAATTGTGAAAATTTTGTCATCTTCATTGTATATATTAGTTTGATATTCCTTCAAGTGTGAAGTAGAAAAGCACTGGATTTCGGAGCCCGAAGTGAAGGCCATGGAGCTTCATTGAGTTTCTGCCATTTTCAAGTTCAGTTTTCAGAAAATTAAGTTAAGTTTTTAGTCATTGTTCAGTCAATTTCAGTTAGTTTCAAAGTCAATTTGTGTCATTGAGTTTTCAGTATTTAGTCATGCATTTCAGTTTGAGTTTTTTTTACCGTATTGGCCCAATGGTTATACATTTGGTCTATGGTGTTCTTAACACCTCCAAGGAGCTGCCATCCCCAATAAGGCCAATGTTAGTGTCAGAATTTTCATTCAGCCATCAGTGATAAAAATCACTCTTTTCATATTCATTTTAGGAGTCCCATTCAGGATTTTTTTATCATTCCACTAGGTCATGCAAAAAATTCACTCATTGATGGTATCCCTCGTCATAAAACCCCACTCTCCCTCAATAATTCACATTTTTTGGCCCACCTTCATGTATTGTTGAGCATAAATAAGTTTTGAAAGCTCATTTCACTATGTCATTATGTCAGTCAAAGTCAACAAGAATTCTGGTCATTCAAGGTCCAATTAGGTCACTAGGTTTCATTTTTCAAGGTTTAATAATACTCCATTTCATCTCAGTAAGGTCGGAAAAAGTGTGAGAGTGATTGAGTAATACTTCTTTATCATTAAAAGAAGATTTGTCAGTATTTAAATATGATTTTTGAAGGTTGTAATTATGGCTTCAAGATATGATTTTCATACCAAAGTGTAATTTATTCAAAACAGAGATATAATTTATTTTTATTTTTTATGTAATTTTATGCTCATTATATGTAATAAGTATTGTCCCAATCTGCCAACTCAAACTCATATGCCAAACTGAAGATCAACAAAGTCAAAATTTAAAGAGTGCCAAACTACAACACATCAACCTGCAAAGAAGAAAATCAAAGTGAAAAAGGTATTCAACAAAGTTTTCAAAGGTGAAATAAAACATTATAAAAGTGGGTTTTAAATTAAAATATCAATTTCATTCAAGTGTAAAGCCTTCTTGACATCAAATTCAAACTCATTTGTCTCCTACCACAGTTGAGCACACTCCAAGAGGGCGAAATTTCAAGTTTCTAGGCGAAATTTGCAAAAAACATAGCAGAGGACACAATCTCTTCTATGAGGGTGCACTCTCTTCTGCGAGGGTGTACTCTCTTCTGCAAGGGCACACTCTCTTCTGCGAGGGTGCACTCGACCAGAAAATCTAGAAACTCATTAAAATTGCAGAAAAATCACTTCCTAAGCTTCAAAAACATTCTCATCGACCTCCAGCAAGTGAGTACTAAGAGCTAATGCCATCAATTATCATCTACATCAAGTTCATTTGTTGGGAATTGTGAAATTTGTGTTAGAATTTAGTGTTTAAATGATTTTAAAACCCTAGTATCTCCCATTGCACTCTTAAATTCCCAATATTGCATCTCCCTACACCTTCATACCTTTCCTACATTGAAAATACCCATTACTAAACCCATGTATTACAAATCTCGTTTCCCGAACCTTTTTCCAAACACCCTAAGCCCTAGGTGCTATAACTACCTAGGCACCTAAACCCAAACATGTAAATAATTTCCCCATCCTAAATTTCACCATATCCCTACTCCCTATCCCCTTTCCCATTTCATAAATCCCTAGCACCATCTCCCTCAATTTCCATTTCCCATTCCTCGTTCCTAAGACCACTTTCCACCATCAATCACACTTCCCTAGGGTTTTGACTTTAAAACATCATGGCAGAAGAAGAGAACATATCATACAGTGAGGGAGAAGAAACAGAGGCTAGAAGGCCACATAAAGGGGGAAGAATAATCAGACTTGAGCCAACAAGTACTAGAGAAAATTTGGCATCTCCTATGGCAGTGACATGTTTCAAATATGTTGGGTGTTTTGAGTTCTGTGAGAAAATTCAGAGGGTCCAACACCATGCCATGTTGACCAGGATTTTCATATCCAACCTCCATGACAACCAGGTTACTCTAGTTGGTGTCACCTTTATTGTTTCAACTGCCATCATTTCAGCTGCCACCGAGATCCCAAATGTTGGGGAGAAATGCTTCAAGCACACTGAATTGGAGGAACACTACTATGAGCCTTTCATGAAACCAAGATATAAGAATGAGAAAAAGAGGTTCTTTCCTTTTTCCCACCTCCTAGATAGATATGCACCAATGATGAAGATAATCATGAAATACTTTTCATGCGAAGGTAGAATTTCAAGACTTTATACCTATCACATCCGGCTCTTAATGCATTTCACTAGGGTAAAGATGCTTAACATACCCTACTACCTTTTCTGGAGCATTGATAAGATGACACTTATTGTCTAGAAAAGGGAGTATGAACATCAAATGAGAAGTCTTTTCCATCATTCTCTTGTCAAAATCATAGTCCTCTATCATCTCAATGAACTAAACATTGCATGGAGTACATTCATAGCCAATGATATATTCAGAGAGCCATCTACTCAGCATGCACAAGATGTACCTTCATCATCTCAGCCATCCACTTCCATCCCTCCATCTCAACCCATAGCACATTCATCATCATCAGATCAGTCCCCTTCACCCATTTCACCTTCTTCATCTCCATTTCATCATGACATTTGATCACCTAGCAGGATTGAGGTCAATGAGCCTAAGAGGACTAATGTGGTTGAGGTTGAGCCATTGCAAAAAACCTACTAGAGAGGTCACAAGCATGTGTTTTATCCACACATAGTGGAAGGGGCCATGCCTTCTACATCAACAAAGCAGGTGGACAAAGGCAAATAAAAGGTAATTGAGGCAGAAATTCAGCCATAGGTTAGACATGAAGAAAACCTCCATGAGACTGAGCATGATTTTTATCTTGTTTACCTACGTGAGGATGAAGATGATAAAATAACTAGTGCAGTAATCAAGGGAAAGGATGCCAAGATTTAAAAACTCTAGACTAATCTTGAAAGGGAAAAGTTTGTCATAAACTTCCTTGAGCAGGAGAACTAGCAGTTGAAAACAAAGCATACCATTGATGAGGTGAAATTCATCACTACTCAAAGGGAGGCAGAAAAGGCCAAAGTTATGCTAGATGAAACACTTGAAAAGTATGGGTTTCTTGATGAACAATATGAACAAGCATCGAGAGGCATGCCTAGAACTAGAGGGCTGAAAAGAGCTCTAGCTCTAGAAAGACAAAAAGAAGCTCAGATTGCTGATCAACTAACCCTAAATGAGAAAATTGCAATGGTGATCAATGAAAATAGGGAGCCATGGCTTGATAGAGAAAATCATCATTTGGAGAAGATTTTGGAAAAGGCTAACAAAGATAATGATGTGCTGAGAAGGAAGGTCAAGCATCTTGCTCAAAAGTATAAAATTGCAATGGCCAAGCTCAAAAGAGCCAATGCAAATATTGAGGCTTTGACCATGAAAGAGGAGAAAAGAAAGTTGGACATATTTGCAGAGGCTTCACTCCAAGCCTAGCCACCTCACTAGCACTCTCTCCACCAATTTTGAAACATTTTGAATCATTTTTGCAAAATCTGTCTTTTTATGTGTGTTCATGGACAGTGTTATATCAGCAAATTGGTCACAGGCGCAACGCCCTAGGCGTTTCGCACTTTTTTGAGGCATCCAATAGCGAAACAGAGACCACCATTGCATTCAGAATGATGAATACATGCACCCTATAAATTTGCTAAGTTTTTTGAGACAAAATGGACAACGAAAAGGGAAAAAAACACCCTAAAAATAATGTTTCTACCCCTATTTTGGTTTAGGCACTACACACAGAGAAGTCTTGGGAGAATGAAGTTTTAACAGGGAAAATGACCTTCATTTTGAAAACTGAAGGAAAATTTGGAAACTAGACTTGAAGGGATTTCCAACAAGCTATCTTGAAGCCAATTTGGGAACCTACATGTTAGTCAAAATCAGCCTTGAACAGGGAGGGCACACTTGACACAACGAGGATGCGCTTGACCAATTGCTGATTTTTTTGAAATTTCACTGTAATTTTGACTTTACCTCATAAATTCATGTTTCTACCTATGTAACTGAGGATGGTAAATGTAATTATGCTATGGATAAGTTATCTAGGGGTAGATTCATCAGGTAAAATTTGTCATTAAGTCAAATGAATCAGTTTGAATGTACTTAGGGAGGAGTCACTTAGAGCTCCCTATACTCCAGCTTTCAATTCAGAATTTTGTGGATCTCTTCCTTACCTCATGGATTCGACCCTTGAGGATGAGTGAATGTTGTTTTGATGTCTATATCTTCCCTTTCTTCACTCTTAGCAAGGGTTGGAATCAATTTTGGATGCTAGTTCATTGATCAAGGACTATTATACTCATTTTGGCCAGTTAATAAAGAAGAGTTGCAGCTATTTTTTGGGATACATGTGGTATGATGTTTATCATTGTTTTCCCTTCAGTTTCATATCTTATAATGTGTTGTCTTCATGCTCATTACATCTCTGTTGTATGATCTCTTTCAAGTTGATAGGCAGAATACATGCTTTCTCATGCCCTGTTTAGGGAACGTTATCATAATTTGTCCATTTTCCTATGTTTAGGAAGAATACATCTCCCATGCTCTTCCTAGCTCCTCATCAGTCTTAAAACAATCTCATCACAAACATCTTGAAGTGTTAAGCCTTATGCCTACCTTTCCCCATTGAATCTCTGCAACCCTATCTCATTTTCCTTGACCTAGCTCCCTTGACCATACTTTCATCTAGTAGCCCAACCAAAATAAATTATAAAAACCCCTGAACTCAGACCTCGCCTAAAACCTTAATCCATTCAGCCTCCTAGGCTGTGTTTTGTGGAGAGAGCCCTCTCCAACTTAGTAGGGCTAGATACCAAGTTAAAAGGTTGGCCCACAGTTACTTCTGTTGGGATTCCTTCTTCAGCCTTGGGAATCTGGCAGAGTGATAACAATTTTAATAGATGCATGCCATTGCATGTGTTTCTAAATTGTGATTTCCATTCCACAAAATAGTAGAGGAAATTTCTAATCTCTTGATTTCAGTTCGATTTCGTTAGTAGTAGCAAATTTCTATTAATTTCTACAGAATATGTGGGCCATAAACAATTGTTATAAATCTCATCTCTTTCACTCTCACATAATGAAATCGACCTTAGAGGTCAAGAAGTAATACAACCCTAAAAGTGATATTTAAAATATATTGATAAAAAAACAAAATATTTCATTTTCCACCATAAACAAAATATTTCAATATCTACCATAAATATAATATTTTAATATCATTATTTTATATAAATAGAAAAAACCAATTTACATCTAAATTTATTATAATAATAATAAAAATCCATTTTTTAAAGTGCAATTTGAGGGGATTTTTCTTCCTTTAAAAGTGTGATATCTTAACCATAAGTTGAAAATAAATTTACTCATTCCACCACTTATCACTTTTTTGAATTTAAATACTCTTTAAAATAGATAATTTGGTTTACTAATTCATATTTAATCATGATCATAATCATGATCAATGAGATCCACATTTTAATGTGTATATTTAAATTTGATGAGCTTGTAAATTTGCAATATAAACCTTTCTATATATTGCTATGTGTATTTGAAACTCAAATGTTCATTTCAAGAACCAAATTCATTTCAGAGTGATATGCTTTATAGAATGTTTAATAGAATGTTTAATATATTATATGCAAACCAATACCCATTGCTATGTGTATTTGAAACTCAAATGTTCATTTCAAGAACCAAATTCATTTCAGAGTGATATGCTTTATAGATTGTTTAAGATATTATATGCAAACCAATACCCATTTCAATTCTAGTAATCTAATTATTCTTAGATAATGTAAATCCAAGAACTTTAATTCCATTTTGTAGAATTCTTGCAATGCTACATGAAAGCCAATACAAAATCGAGTTTTACTGATTTGATTATTCTTATGAAATGTAAAACTACTGATTTTTGTTTATTTTAGTGGATACTATCCTTTGTAGAGTACCTTGATGTTTGTTTGTTTTGTCCAATAAAAAATTCTAGTTGTTATATTTAGGAAAAAGTACTTATGAACAATTTGGTAACCTGATAGATGATTTACCAAGTTCCAGTATGTGTCTTCCAGTAATAATCAAGATGATCGGGTAAGTATCATTACATGCTTATGATGATATTTTACACTTTACCTTTAAATTAATTGGGTCATGAGACTCGTTACAAACCATTCTTATTAGTCCCTGCCGCCCTAAACATGAGACTCGTTACAAAACCATTCCCTCTTGTTTGTATTTGAAGACAAAATATGTTTGTAATTGTTTTTTAGGGAAAATAACTTTATATTCATTAAGAGAGAATATATAGGTCTCAAATTTGTAGACATCATAAACATGAAAAAAAAAAGTTGACATTCTAGTGGTGTATATATTAAAACTATGTGTATGACTTGAGAACATTATCTTGCTATCCGTAACACAAAATACTACATATAAGCATTCTAGGTGTGTTGTTTTTTTACGTTGAACATAATATGATGTTTAGGTGATTGGGCATAATAGCTGTTATCTCCCTTACCCAGGTTTAATTCCCTGTGAGTGACATGATGATGAGAAATAATATAATGCTATGTGATAACATTGTGCCGAGAAAGTTATAATATCGACTGAAACTAGTGTGCACAATTGTGATATGACCAAAACAAATGAAAATTGAGGAGATGGCAAGGTGTTTGAAAAATTACCAGTATAAAATGGGAGAAATGACAAATAAAAAATAGGATGTTTTTGAAACATGTTATAAATGGAAGGCCATTTGGTAGTGTCACACTACATCTTGAAGAAATTAGAGGATGAAAGTTCCAATGACAAGTTGAAGTGTATCCTTGGAGGGACTATTAGATATAATGTTTAATTCTTGCATGAGGTGTGTAAAGAAGGTCCTCTCAAAAGATGTAAGAGTTTACTTGATGTCGCGTAGGATGGATTGAAGGTAAATTTTCTCAACTTGAGATTTTTAGTTCGCCAAATCAATAACTAGGTTGGAGTCGCCCGTGACATGTAATCTCTTTACATATTTCAATTATCTAGTGTATAGGGGGGGAAGAAGAGAAATGAATTCAACCCTGTGATTGGTAGAATATATTTGTAATTTCATAAATAAATAATGGATAGAATGATTAATATTACATTGAGGGGCCCCATTATAAATATCTAGGCGGGTTTCTTTTCACTAGTGGACATGCATTTCTTATAAGACATGTCTTTCACTAACTAATTCACTAGCAATTAATATCTTTTATTATATTTATAACATTGTCATCCTCTCAAGGAATGATTTTTCCTAAAAGCATAGGAAACAATATTTTCTCTAGTTGGGCTCATCTCCTTGGTGAAATGAATTTTATCTATTTTTATGGGTTTGATTTCGTCTGTGCTTTGTTCACGCTTTGAGCCTTGGTGAGGTTCCTTGTGTTGTTTGCATCTTCTTGAGAGTGGAAGCTTCAACACCATAAAATTTGTAGTGTTATCCTTGCAAATTAAACTCAGTGATTTTTTTTTTCAAGGTTTGTAATATGATTTCCCAACTAAATCAACCATTATGCACTTAACATTATATCTGTCTGATATTTTGTTCTACTACCGATGGATTTGGACCTTGTGGACTATAAACCAGAAAGTCCAATGGAGGGGTCTCTCTTTTTCACGCCAATTTTTTCTAGAGATATGAGCTCGGTGGAGAATTGAAAATTGCTTCCAAGTTGGTGTTTTCACGCACATCTGGACTCAACTCCTGGTTCCGTCGTGCATGATGTAAAATGTATCACCAGTCATTTATTCTGCATGATTATATTTCTTGTTAGATATTTCATCCTAACTTGATACCCTTTAGTGCCTTTTCCATTTACCCCTTGTCCAAGGCGGTGCTTTTGAAGGAATTTTTATGTGGGAAGAATATTTGACTTTTAGCAAAGGGGTCGATTCCACTATGAGTGGGGGTATATTTCAAATATATTTGGGTCTCGGGGAACTCTCCATAGTGAAGCAGTTCAGGGGGCCATGGAAAGTCAAGGGGTTCTCACATTAGATTCTCAGCGACTCATTGGGCTTGAGGGCATGGGTTCTAAAGATTTCCCCTCTCGGAAGGAAAAGGGTACAAGTCCCTGCCTGGAGGAGAATGGTACTCAACCGTTGCCCACACATCAAGGAGAAGCCCTCCATTCGACCCCAGTTGAGTGTTCCAAAGGTGAAGAGTTGGGCATTCCATAGGTTCAGGTCTATGGTGTTAGCACCCTGTAATTAGCAAGATTGGCAAAAGTCCAACTGCAGGGGTAACATCAAACCGCTTTGGGATTCAAGGATCTAGCCCTCCTGAATCCAGAGAGGGATCTCTCTATAAATGAGTTTAAAGATGTGATCTTTAAAGTCTGAAATGTGATATTAGGCTAGTTATGAAAAGCATGGTTTTTGTTTTGTTTGTTTTGGTTGGGCAAAGACATGATGAAGGTGAAGGCAGTTCAAAATAAAGGGTGAAGATGTATGCAAGTGGAGGAATGATTCGGCTGACAGAAAAGACAAAGATAGTGTTAACCCATTGGGCTATGGAGTCATAGGAGGATTTTAATTGGACAACAAGGTTCAAGAAGGATCCATGGGGCAAGTTACTTATGTCAAAGGATCTTTTTAAAGTGATTTTATGGAATGAAACAGAGAGGAAGTGTAGATTCAAACAAAGGAGGAAACAGTGCAAAGTCTGAGATCAAGTAAGTGCTTTTAAACTATTTTTCTTTGACATGTACTTAAGGAAACAAACATCAAAGTATTCTGAGATCGGGGAAGTGCTTTTAAACTAGCCTGCTTTGAAGTACTTTCATGTTAGAAAACATTTAAAAACAGTTTAAACAACTTAAGATCAGAGAAGTGCTTCTAAACTACCCTGCTTTCAGCATGTTCAATAAGGAAACACATATGATGATCACAAAGAGAAATATAGATTAGGCAAGTGCTTTGAAACCAACCTGCTTCAATAAACTCTAAGGGAAAACATAGAAGTCTTTCATTTTAAAGAGCAATCTAGATCAGGTAAGTTCTTTGAAACCAACCTGCATTAATATACTCTTCAAAGAGAACTTTAAATGAAGAAAACATAGAAGACAAAGCTTTTAGTAAGAGTAGGGTACTGTTGAAAGTAAATCCTAACTCTATGTTTGCTGCTCTTTATTAGAGAAAGTGAACAGAGTGAAAACATTAAGGAAAATAATAATAGATAGTGAGGAACACATCACCATTGACACAAATCAGGAATCCCATAAATCAACAGTTTGTATTGATGTTCAAACCAGTTACAATCAGCAAGCCCGGTGGGTCTCTACAACTTCAATCTTCTCATATCCGCTTATGTATCTTCAAGTTGCATACATGGCATCAGTAGCTTCAGAATAACTATTACGTACATTCAGATGTCCAGATACCAACATTTTCTTATGTTCTACAGAGGTATTTATAGAGAAATGAGGAACTGGGAGGGTTTCCCAAGGATCAAATATCATTAATTATGTAATCATTTCTAACTTCGCTCCATAACACCTTTTCCTACCTTTCGAGGCATAATGATCGAAAGATGTACTTCTGGACTGTTCTTCATCTTCTAAAATGGTTCAACCGACAATTAAGGATAAGATTCTTTGATTTGTATTAATTGTTCAGCTGTCTTCAGGTAAACACCTCTCGTTCTGGTAATGAGTAAGCTTCCTTTGATTTCTGTGATGCCGCAGGTGTCTTTAGGAGCTGGAGAGGATTCAATTGGCCTCTGCTTATGGTGGTGGTGGTTTTCTCAGCTCGACAGATGTCTTTGTCGTCCCTAAAACACCTTTAATTTACTTGAAATCTGTGTTTTTGGTCTTCAATCTCCTTTTTCTAGTGTGTCCTTTCTTCGACGTTGATACTCTTTGATCGGTGCTTGATTAACTGTGTTTTCTGGTGTGCAGGGCTGTACAGGGGTCGAATGGCATCAATGCCTCATGAATTCATTGATAAAATGTGAATTTAAAAACCTGCAAGCGATTTTCGTGGTGAATCGCAGGCGGGAGGTCGTCACCCTCGGCCTGTGAATTTTTCTTTAAAAATGGCGAAAAACCGTTAAAACCCTGCAAAAATACGAAAAACTGTTAAAAAATCCCGCATATATAGGTTGACTGCTTCGGAGGCATATGGAAGGAGCATGGTTGTTGGATGGCATCATCCAACGGTCGGGATTAATCAGGAGAGATCGTAGTATGGGCGGAAGAAGATTAAATCTGAACCGTCGATCGCGCAGAGATCGACAGTCGAGAGCAGAGGTTGAAAGTTAAACGTAGGAATCGGGCGATGAATTGTGGACCGTCGATCTACAGATCAGATCGACGGCGGAGATGTCGTTGCCGCTGTACGGTAGCCTGAGTTATCATGCGTGCATCTTCGACGAGCGATAGCCGTCGGATGGCTTGCTCTAGATCGAACGATGGACGTGAATATCGCTGGGCATCCTCGTCCGAACGATAACACGCGATGGGAAAGAGGTTTTGAAAAAGTACACGGGACACGTGTCACGCGATGTATGGAATCGCTGGCGATCGGGGGAAAACCGCCTTTGCCCAAAGGCGGTGCGATGAATACCACGCGGATTTTGGGCCAGTGAGTGGAATGTGGGGACCACCGGGAGACGGACTCCACACCGTCCGATCTGCAGATCAGATCGACGGTGCGAAATGGTTTAAAAATGGAATCGGCGGAAATAATATCAAATAATTAAAAACCCAAAGATTTCGAAAATAACAAAGGTTTTTAATATTTTCGGGGCGAGATAGGCGCCCCTCTATGGGACCGCGGGTTACATGGAGGATCATACGACCGGGGGTTTATGCAGGAAGGGGCTAAGACCCATATAAGTCCAACATGTGGGTTTTTTAACCTTTTTCAATGCAATTTGAGGCCAGAAATGGGCAACGATAGAGGGAGAAAAGGGAAAAAAGGCTAAATAAGGGGTATGTGAGTGAAGGAAGGGGATTTTAGGAGGACTTAAAGGGTAAGAGGGGAATTTGACAAGGGGAAAAAAGGGTTAAAATGAGGCACTCTGGGTGAAGGAAGGGGAGAAAAGGGGATATTGCAGCAGTCTTTCTCATGGGATTTTAGCAGAATTTCTGAGTTTGAAATGGAAACAGAAAATGAAGATTGAAACAAGGATATGATGTCTTCTAGAGGCTTCAAGAGATACACTTTTCTATAATGAAACTGTTCCTTGAAGGCTAAACAATGTTTTGGCCACCTTTTTATAGAACAAATTTTATAGGTGGCTAACAGTGGCTCCACTTGGGGATGGTGCCTTCCTGAAGGCATCAAGAACTTCAACTTGCATTCTCTGGGAGGCTGACCTGTGCCTGATCCATTGGGCTGCCTTTCCTTTGCTGGGATGATCTTGCTCTGAAAACATATCAGTAGCTATGAAAACAATGGATCTTTCATCTACAAGTTTTCTACCTACCCAATCCTACTGATCTAACATTTTTTCTTCATTTAGAGTGCATTTGGATTGGAAAACTTTTTTACAACATTTATTTTTTAAAAACAGGAAATCTAATCTAATTCTACTCCTTATTTCTCCATGGACTCAGATTAAACAGTTGAGCCCATATGATTCTCTACCTAATCTATTACCTGTTGGGATTAAACTGTCCAACAGATTTTATTCTCTAAATTCTAAAACAGAAATTTAAAAACAGTCAAGTCAAGATTAAACAGTTTGACTTGTTGTGATCTATGGCATAAAAACACGCTGCACATAGATATTTATTTGCAGAATATATAAAAAAAAACAAAAATGGAAAGTTTAAGATGTGAAATTTTCGAACACTTCCTTCACCTCTTTACAACTCTATTTTTTCCTCTTTTTTGAGTTGTTCTTTCTTTTTCTCTGGTTCAGATTTTGAGCTGATTAGAGCTAGATTTACCTCTGTTTTGACTCAGAATAAACATAGATTGGAGTCAATTCTTGTTTGGAAACTTAGGTTCAGGTTTTGAGCATGTTTGAACCTTTAATTTCTAACCTAATATTCTATCTACTAATAAGTCAAGATTAAACAGTTTGGCAAATCAAATTCACTATCCTATCAGCAGTAAATTTAAAACTAATTATTCAAGATTAGGTTGTTTGACTAACTAGGAGTGTGTTTTTCAGGAGTGGCATTTGAGCTTGCACACTTTCAGAATTTATTTCTCTCTTCTCTTTTTTTTTGGTATGGGGCTATACCTTTATTATTTTTATAATCTACCCTCTTTTTCTATCTTTTATTGTTTTTGTATTTTTTCTTTTGAGAGACTGAACAAAACAAATGGCATTTACAATGGGAATGAAAGCTTTAAAATTGAATTCAGCAGTAGTAATGCTTAAGGACCCTGCCGTTGACAGGACCCCCAAACAGATCTGTGCCATCTAACTCTTGCAGAAAAAAGGCATTTGGACCAATGGTGGACTGAATCATATAAGGACCTTGCCATAAACTGTCAAATTTGCCATGTTTACCCTTATCTTCTCTTTTGGAGTCCCACTTGAGTACCTTGTCTCCAATGTTGAAATCACAAGCCTTTGTTCTCTTGTCAAACAACTTCTTTATGTTCTCTTGCACCTTCTGAGTTCTGTTGTAGACCTCTTCCCTTGTCTATTGGAGATGTATTGTCTGATTGATCCTCCTTATCATTCTATCTTCTTCTGACTGTATTTCTTGGACTAATTTTATCACTGGTACACCTAGGCTGGTAGGAAACACTGCATCTGCTCCATAAACAAGCTGGTAAGGGGACATTCCAATGGACTTCTTTGTGGTCAACCTGTCTTCCCACAAAGCATGCACCAACTTGTTATGCCATGATTTTTTATTCTCTTCAAGCAGCTTCTTGATGATGGTCACCAAACTTTTATTTGATGATTCTGCTAACCCATTACCTTGAAGGTAATAAGCAGTAGAATGACCAAGTGTAATCTGATACCTGTGACAAAATTCAATCATCTTTTCGGAACCAAAATCAGCAGCATTATCAGTAATAATCTTCCTGGGGCAGCCAAATCTAGACAGGATATGATCTTCAAGAAATTTTATTATGACAGAATCTGTGGCATTCCTAGAAAGGATGGCCTCTATCCATTTGGTGAAGTAGTCAGTGGCCGTGAGAATCCATTTGTGTTGAGCAGATGAAGTAGGATGGATTTCTCCTATGAAATCTAGGCCCCATTGTTGAAAAGGAGCTTCAATAGTGATAGGTCGTAATAGTAAAGGAAGGAGTTTTCTTTTGCCCTCAAAAACTTGGCACTTGTGGCAAGCTACTATCATTTTATGGACATCCTGGAAGAGGGTGGGCCAGTAATAGCCAGCTCTAAGGATTTTATTGGCTGTGGTTTTCCAATAGAGATGACCTCCACACTCTCCTTCATGGAATTCATGCTTGATCCTTTCTGCATCAACTTCAGGCAAACATTTAAGCAATAAACCATTAGCATTTTTCCAATATAAACATTCATTTAAAATGCAATAGTTCCTAGCTTTCAACTTTAAAAACCTTGCCTTTGTTTTTGATAAATCAGGAGGAGCATTAAGATTTGTAAGCACATACAAGATGTCAACGTACCAAGGTGAGTTTTGGAACTGCTCTTCCACAGTGGGAGCAGGTAATTCTTCTTGTTCATCCAAGGCATCTACCATGTTAATGTCAAGGGCTTGTAGATTAGATTCAGCCATTAATTGAGCTAAGCCCTGACCTTTAATGAGTTTGGTGGGTTTGATTTCCAAATCATACTCTAATATTGCAGCAATCCATTTGCCCCTCTTTCCATCTGGGTCTTGTGACAAGATGTCTTTTACCACTATATTAGGCACATAGGCAATGATGTGGGAATGCAGAATATACACCCTGAAGTCCTTTAAGGCCTTTACCAAAGCATAGGCCTATTTTTCCATTATGTTATATTTCAAGGGTGCATCCCTTAAAGCCTTGCTGAAAAAAGCAATAGGTTGTTCCTGTCCCTCTGGATTTTTCTGCAACAGGACTGCAGCCACAGTATGGTCTAAGGCAAAGGAAAAAATAAGGAAATCCTTTGAAAAGTCAGGGCTGATCAGGACAGGTGCCCGGGTGAGTGCATGTTTTACCAATTCAAAGGATCTTTTGGCTTCTACAGTCCACTTCACTCCTACTTCTTTCTTGAGCATATTAGTCATGTTTCTAAGGAGCTTTGCTAAGTTGGGAATAAACCTCCTCAAGAAGTTAATCTTTCCAATAAAGGACTGCAATTATTTTATGTTCCTTGGTTGGCTAATCTGTAGTATTCCCTCAACTCTATTTGGATCTATTTTAATCCCTTCTTCTGATATGATATGGCCAAGGAGTTTACCTTCCTGAAGGCCAAACACTATCTTTTTGGGATTTAAAGATAACCCAAACCTTCTACACTTTTCAAGGACCTTTCTTAAATGTTTTAGATGCTCTTCATCGGATTTGGAATAAACTGTTATGTCATCAAGGTAAATTACAATGAAGTGCCCTATCTCCTCTGAAAATGCAATGTCTATGGCCCTTTGGAAAGTGGCCCCAACATTCATTAATCCAAAAGGCATTTTCACATACATGAAAGTGCCCCAAGGAGTGGTGAAAGTTGTCTTGAGTTGGTCTTCTGGGAGTACTAAAACTTGGTTATATCCTGAAAAACCATCTAACAGAGAAATATTCTTTGAACCAACTACCCTTTGTAGGATGTGTTCCATTTTGGGTAGAGGGTAATTGTCGTTTAGGGAGGCTCTGTTAAGGTTTCTGAAATCAATGCACAATCCGATTTCTCCTGTCTTTTTCCTCACAGCTACAAGGTTAGAAACCCAATCTGAAAACCTCACAAGCACTATGATTCATGCCTCATACATTTTCTTGATTTCCTTTTCCACTAGAGGCAGTTGTATTGGATTAATTCGACGCAGTTTTTGCTTAAAAGGTTTTTGGTTTTCTTTCAAAGGAATCTTGTGCTGGATGATTTGTGTATCGTAGGCTTTTAAGTCTTCATAGATCCAAGCAAACACATCAACAAACTCTTTAAATAAGTTGATGTATTTCTTTTTTATGTTTGCTGGCAAGGAGTCAGCTAATTTAATCATTTTAGGCTGATCTTTGATGCCTATGTTGCATTCCTCGACCTCAGACTCTGTATATTCTACTGTGGGTTTCTTTGCTACGTCGTTAAAATCAAACAGGTCTTCTAAAGGTGCTAGCCCCCAAGGTATGTTCTTGTCCTTTGACGACAATGCCTCAATGTCTTCGTTTTCTATGTCCTCGTACTCTTGAGTATGAGTTTCAAGTTTATTAGTTAACATGTTGATTTTTACGGGATCAGATGGTTTTTCTTCTTCAGGGGGCTTTTTGTTTGGCAATTTTCATTGGATCTAGAATCTAAATTAGATAATTCAAACTCGTTCCTGCCAAGCAGGAAATCCTCTATGTGTTTGTCACCCTCAAAGACCTGCCAATATTTTTCATTATCTGGCACAGCTAGTCTAAACTTAATTTGAGTTGTACAGTCTTTGGTTTCAAATGGCGTTACACATGTTCTAGCTGCAAAGGCTAAATTTTGGGCGGCAATATTTCTTTTTCTTGGGATAAAAATCAATTTGGACTCTTCAAAAGTTTTCAAAAGGTCCATGACATCGTTTCGGTAAGCTCTAAGTCTGGGATGATTTGTGTTATACTCCCCATTGACTTGCCTAATGACTAGCTCTGAATCCCCATACACATTAATTCTTATGGCTCCTAACTTCTTTAATAGATGTAAGCCTAAGAGAAGGGATTCATATTCTGCTATATTCTTGGAACACTGAAAGTTTAATTTGCAGGAAATGATTTCTGTGTGGTTGTTTTCAGTGTTGGTAATCCAGACACCTGCACCAGCATTGTTCCTAGTGCATGACCCATCAAAATACATACTCCACAGAGGACTATTTTTGGTTTCGTCTTGGTTATTGTCTTCTTCAACCAACGTGCTCAAGGGTTTTCGTGAAATCTCGGCACTTAGTTGTATTTGTTTTGATTCCTCAAGATTTTTGTGGAGTTGAGAGTGAGGGGTGGTCTGTAGTTTACCATCTTGACTTTGTTCACTCTGGTTCATTGTTTCAACACACTGTTCAGAAGTTTCTCTCTCGTGATCTTCCATATCTAGAACTGCCATCATTTCTAGATTAGGGGCCTCTAACTGGTTATCTGAGTTACTGTGATCTGGTTCTGACTCCTTTGTGGGTTCATTATTGTAAAAGATAAATGAATCCAGGTCAGTATGGATAGAATAAATGGGGGAATTTTCAGGCTTTTCTGCGCCATTGACCATGAATTTCATGTGTGACTCTCTGTATAGTCTTCTAGGCTGGCTAAAAACAAAGATAGTGGCATATGTCCCATCCATCTGTATGGTACCTTGCAGCTTGGCACCCCATGATCTTGACAACAACATACCATACTTAGGAGGCACATCAGCCACCACAACATCCATCACCATGCACTTGGCTGGGATTTGGGTCAAACTCACACAAAGGTCTTTGATTAGACCAAGGCACTTCACTCTGCTAGAATCAAAAGAATGTAAATCCTTGTAAGGTCTGGTTATTTTTAATCCTAGCCTTTCCATTATCACCTTTCGCATAAGGCTGTGTGAAACTCCAGAGTCATGCATAGCATTATGCAAGATCTTGTCATAAACATTTAGACTCACATAAAAGGGAGGTACGGGTCCCTCTTGATATATACCTTCTCAATCTTAGGACCAAAAATGAGCTCTGGCTGGTCATCATTAAGATTGACTGTATCATTATTATCCTCAATATGTAAAGCCTTCAAAATTTGGGTTTTATATACATTCTGGGCAGCTAACTCAGTCAGGGGAACAGAAATTCTGATATTTGAAATTTCCTGCTCTAGGCTGAAAGGAATTTGGTTCTTCGCAGAACTTGTCTCAGCCTTACTAGCTGTCAGTCTATCAGCAACATCAGCTTGTTGATTTGTTCTATTTACATTTGGTAGGATGGTTTTGATAGGAGGACCAGCTGAAGTGTTAGTACTACTAAGGTCTGCACTCTGTTTTTCACTGTTTTGAGTGTATTTATCTTTAACATTATTAGAGCTCACAACTACTGTTTTGTCCCTTTGTTTGACAGCTTTAGGTTTGATTGCAGTGCCATTTTGTGAAGTTTTGTGAGAGGTTTTGGTGTTGGGATTTTGTTGACTGGTTTTGTTTCTAAGGTCATATTCTCTTTGAGGCTCTATGATGACATTTTCCAGGTCTTGATAATAATCTTCATTATCATCTCTTTTGTCATCATAAGGTGTATAAAGATTTTGTTTTCTGTCATAATGGATTTCAAAGTCATCATTGTCTACTCCCAACATATTTATATCCTCATCCTCTGCCTGCTCATCTATTTCTTCGTCCTCACTCACATAGTTTTGATGAAAGGGAGGAGTGATCTGCTGATCATCTTCCCTTGGTCTGTTTGGAGGTTGGTTCCTTCTAAAATTCTGATTCTGGTTCTGGTTTCTGTTCTGAGGAGCAGTCTGGTTTTGACTGGCTTGTGCTTTCTCAAGGATGCTCATTTTTTTCATCATCTCCTCCATCATTCTTTCAATTTTTGAATTGGAAGTAGAAGGGGTGTTTTCCTCTCTAAAAGACACTCTCCTTTCATTTTTCATTCTTGCTCTTTTCTCCATTAAGTTGACTTCCACAACAAGAGCACCCTTTTGCATCTCTTCAAGAGTTGCAGGATCTCTTTCTCTCAGCTGATATGCCATCTCAGGGTCAAACCCTTCCAGAAACTTGTTTAGTGTTGAGCCTTGTGGAGGTTTTAGTTCTGGAGGGAGTGCATTATACACGCTATTAAATCTAGTACAATAAGCTTGTACACTTTCCCCAGTGTTTCTATGGAGGTTCTTGTAATCAGAGAGGATTTGGAGAGGATTCTTCTTCACTTCTCATTTTTTTTTAAAAAGTCTGATGGAAGGCTTGGAGATCATTTACACTATGGGGGGTTAAAGCTTTAAACCATTTTCTTACTTCTCCCCCTAAGCTCTGAGCAAATAATCTCACTCTGACAGAATCATCATCAATCTCATTTCTATCAAAGTAATCATTCATCTTATCCACATGCTGTGATGCAGTAGTAGCACTACTATCGTCATACAATGGAATTTTGGACTGATAGTCCTGTGGAAGGTTGACTAAAGATACAGGAAGGACTAAGGGAGCATACCATGCAACCATGGCAGGAGGGGGAGGTGGATTAACAAGAGGGAAGGTGGGCTGGAGTGGAGTGGTTTGAATAGTGGATGTGGGGTGAGCAGATGTGGATGGACCAGGGGTAGATCGCTGAGCTGACCTTGGATGAGAGAGACCGAGGTTATGAAGGAAACACAGATCAGGAGGTGTTGTTTCTCTACTACCAAGATGTTCACTTGTTCTAGGAGATGAACGTGAAGACTCAGAATCTAACTGATCTAAATCACCAAGAGACCTAGTTCTAAAGGGATTTACTAAGTCAACTTGTGATTGTTGTAGAGCTGAAAGATTTTCAGGGACTGAATTAGTTCTCAAGGGTGATCTGAAAACAGTTGATAATTTAATCCTAGGAGACTTCCTAAGTAATCTTTGAGGGTTATCAACTATCTCAGGCGGATCAGGGTCAGGATGAGCTCTAGTGTGAATCTTTCTAGGAGCCACTATGCTGTGTTTTTAGACCCAACTAAACGAGAAAATTTCAACCAGATATAACAATCTTTAAGAGGTCAACCAATGTTTTTACACAAATTTTTGATCCTACAGTCCTCTAACTAAGCTTGAATGATATTATAATGATAAGGGTTCTTCCCAGTGGAGTCTTAAGGTATGTTCAGGATTGTGGAGTCGCCAAGTGGAAATTTTTAGCTCTTTTCAGAGGTAAAAGGTTTTATGGTCCACTACCATGCTTATTGATACCAATCTGAAATATTTTGGGTTCCTTTCTGAGTTATTTTTAGTTGTGTGGTTTCTAATAATATCCTAACTTTGTTTCAAAACTTAGCTACGGTTATGAGACAAAGAGAGTGTACTCTTATGGCTAAGCTAGCTGATTTTTCAAGGTTAGATAAAGGCTTTATGAGAATCCTAGGATTTACCTAGATTGTCACTGATTCAAACAAGTTTCATCATAATTACCATTTCTTGGTAGTGCTTGAAAAGGCTGCTTTAAACTCACAATGTTTTATGGAGTGTTTAAGGGAACCTAAGGTGAAAATTCAACTAGGTCCCCAGTGGAGTCGTCATTATGTTAGCACCCTGTAATTAGCAAGATTGGAAAAAGTCCAACTGCAGGGGTAACATCAAACCGCTTTGGGATTCAATGATCTAGCCTCCTGAATCCAGAGAGGGATCTCTCTATAAATGAGTTTAAAGATGTGATCTTTAAAGTCTGAAATGTGATATTAGGCTAGTTATGAAAAGCATGGTTTTTGTTTTGTTTGTTTTGGTTGGGCAAAGACATGATGAAGGTGAAGGCAGTTCAAAATAAAGGGTGAAGATGTATGCAAGTGGAGGAATGATTCGGCTGACAGAAAAGGCAAAGATAGTGTTAACCCATTGGGCTATGGAGTCATAGGAGGATTTTAATTGGACAACAAGGTTCAAGAAGTTGTTGAGAATTAAATTTCTTTTTCCAAATCATTAATGTCCATCTCATTCCAAAACAAAGGATCCCGTGGCCAAGTTAGATTTTCCCTTTGATATCCCATATCCCTTGAAGAGTTTGTCATGATCTTATTTTGACTCCATTGCCCAATGAACCAGATATTTCCTCTTTTTGTCTATCTTTCCTAGACCTTTCATATTCTGCTGTATCAACTCAACCCAACCAAACAAACATCTGCACTTAATAACTAGTCTAAAATCCATAATCAAAGCAAACAAGATAAACCTTTGCAAACAAATATTTGAGAGATCCCTCTATGAGAACAGGAGGACTAGATCCTGGAACTCTAAAGATTGGTTCTGATGTTGCCTTGTCTTTTGATTTGCCAAACTGTCAAAACACAGGGAACCAACAGGATCCATGGGGCAAGTTACTTATGTCAAAGGATCTTTTTAAAGTGATTTTATGGAATGAAACGGAGAGGAAGTGTAGAATCAAAAAAAGGAGGAAACAGTACAAAGTCTGAGATCAAGTAAGTGCTTTTAAACTATCTTGCTTTGACATGTACTTAAGGAAACAAACATCAAAGTATTCTGAGATTAGGGAAGTGCCTTTAAACTAGCCTGCTTTGAAGTAATTTCATGTTAGAAAACATTTAAAAACAGTTTAAACAACTTAAGTTCAGAGAAGTGCTTCTAAACTACCCTGCTTTCAACATGTTCAATAAGGAAACACATATGATGATCACAAAGAGCAATCTAGATCAGGCAAGTGCTTTGAAACCAACCGGCTTCAATAAACTCTAAGGGAAAACATAAAAGTCATTCATTTTAAAGAGCAATCTAGATCAGGTAAGTGCTTTGAAACCAACCTGCATTAATATACTCTTCAAAGAGAACTTTAAATGAAGAAAACATAGAAGACAAAGCTTTTAGTAAGAGTAGGGTACTGTTGAAAGTAAATCCTAACTCTGTGTTTGTTGCTCTTTATTAGAGAAAGTGAACAGAGTGAAAACATTAAGGAAAATAACAATAGACAGTGAGGAACACATCACCATTGACACAAATCAGGAATCCCATAAATCAACAGTTTGTATTGATGTTCAAACCAGTTACAATCAGCAAGCCCGGTGGGTCTCTACAACTTCAATCTTCTCATATCCGCTTATGTATCTTCAAGTTGCATATAGGGCATCAGTAGCTTCAGAATAACTATTACGTACATTCAGATGTCCAGAGACCAACATTTGCTTATGTTCTACAGAGGTATTTATAGAGAAATGAGGAACTGGGAGGGTTTCCCAAGGATCAAATATCATTAATTATGTAATCATTTCTAACTTCGCTCCATAACACCTTTTCTTGCCTTTCGAGGCATAATGATTGAAAGATGTACTTCTGGACTGTTCTTCATCTTCTAAAATGGTTCAACTGACAATTAAGGATAAGATTCTTTGATTTGTATTAACTGTTTGGCTGTCTTCAGGTAAACACCTCACGTTCTGGTAATGAGTAAGCTTCCTTTGATTTCTGTGATGCCGCAGGTGTCTTTAGGAGCTGGAGAGGATTCAATTGGCCTCTGCTTATGGTGGTGGAGGGTTTCTCAGCTCGACAGATGTCGTTGTCGTCCCTAAAACACCTTTAATTTACTTGAAATCTGTGTTTTTGGTCTTCAATCTCCTATTTCTAGTGTGTTCTGTCTTTGACGCTGATACTCTTTGATCGGTGCTTGATTAACTGTGTTTTCTGGTGTGCAGGACTATACAGGGGTCGAATGGAATCAATGCCTCATGAATTCATTGATAAAATGCGAATTTAAAACCCTGCAAGTGATTTTCGTGGTGAATCGTAGGCGGGAGGGTCATCACCCTCGGCCTGTGAATTTTTCTTTAAAAATGGCGAAAAACTGTTAAAACCCTGCAAAAATACGAAAAACTGTTAAAAAATCCTGCATATATAGGTTGACTGCTTCGGAGGCATATGGAGGGAGCATGGCCGTTGGAAGGCATCATCCAACGGTCGAGACTAATCGGGAGAGATCGTAGTATGGGCGGAAGAAGATTAAATCTGAACTGTCAATCGCGCATAGATCGACGGTCGGGAGCAGAGGTTGAAAGTCAAACGGAGGAATCGGGCGATGAATTGTGGACCATCGATTTGCAGATCAGATCGACGGCGGAGATGTCGTTGTCGTTGTATGGTAGCCTGAGTTATCGCGCGTGCATCTTCAATGAGCGATAGCCGTCGGATGGCTTGCTCCAGATCGGACGGTGGACGTGAATATCGCTGGGCATCCTCGTCCGAACGATAACGCGCGATGGGCAAGCGGTTTTGAAAAAGTACACGAGACGCGTGTCACGCGATGTATGGAATCGCTGGCGATCGAGGGAAAACCGCCTTTGCCCAAAGGCGGTGTGATGAATACCGCGCGGTTTTTGGGCCGGTGAGTGGAATGTGGGGACCACCGGGAGACGGACTCCGCACCGTTCGATCTGCAGATCAGATCGACAGTGCAAAAAGGTTTAAAAATGGAATCGGCGGAAATAATATAAAATATTTAAAAACCCAAAGATTTCGAAAATAACAAAGGTTTTTAATATTTTCGGGGCGGGATATGTATTATGTGGCTAGGTGCCTGTCTGTGGGACCGCGGGTTACATGGAGGATCATACGATCGGGGGTTTATGCAGGAAGGGGCTAAGACCCATATAAGTCCAACATGTGGGTTTTTTAACCTTTTTCAATGCAATTTGAGGCCAGAAATGGGCAACGATAGAGGGAAAAAAGGGAAAAAAGGCTAAATAAGGGGTATGTGAGTGAAGGAAGGGGATTTTAGGAGGACTTAGAGGGAAAGAGGGGAAATTTTGACAAGGGGAAAAAAGGGTTAAAATGAGGCACTCTGGGTGAAGGAAGGGGAGGAAAGGGGATATTGCAGCAGTCTTTCTCATGGGATTTTAGCAAAATTTCTGAGTTTGAAATGGGAACAGCAAATGAAGATTGAAACAAGGATATGATGTCTTCCAGAGGCTTCAAGAGATACACTTTTCTGTAATGAAACTGTTCCTTGAAGGCTAAACAATGTTTTGGCCACCTTTTTATAGAACAAATTTTATAGGTGGCTAACATGTGGGAAAAGCAATTTAAAGAAGGGGAAAAAGAAATAAAATATCTTGAAGAGTGAAGAAAATCATGTAGAGTGTTGTCTATGTGTGGGTGATGAGTGGAAATTTCTGAAGTTGGGGATATGGTGGAAAAATATTTGGTTGGAAGGGCTAGAAATAATATTTTCAACATAGGTACCCTGGAGTAGTGGCTGTTGGGTGCAGGAATTACACTTAAGAAAACTCCTCAACACTTAATTTTTCAACCCGGGGGATTCGTAAACTTAGAGACGAAGCACAGGCAATGCCAGAGATGGTATGAACCTTCCTAATGTAAATCCCTACTTTCTTTAAAGTAAAGATTACAGAATCAAATCGAAAGAGAAAAAGGCAACTTGAACCATCAAAAATTATCTAAGACTGAAACGAGGAAGTATGTATTTGCAAGAGAGAATTAAAGATAAAAGGCAATCACTCCCACTAATGGTTGTTTAATCTACTGAGTGTGTGTTTTCCCTTAGCAGAGACACTTTATCAGTCTCGTTAGATGGGCCCTTAAACCTGCTTCCTTAGAGATTTCCTTCTTGCATTAATATGTCCTACACTAGTGCTTGCACTAGTGCAAGATCAAAGATTTATGTAGAAGGTATAAATAATGTCTTTACTGAAGGCTTTTTTTTACTTCATGCAAGGGCTTGAAATTTTCAAGGTTCAGAGCACTCAGATCTTGTGGCAAGAAACTGGTTCTTGCACCGGATCAAAGCTTCCTACACTTAGCATTTTAATCCTTAAAATGAATGTTCAATTATTGCAAGTGCTAGTTTACTTATCGAATCAAATTGCACACGTAAAAGTGAATGTTTCTTGTCTTAACAGAATGCATAAATAAAGAAACAATCATATATCCTGTCATAAGCTTTTAAAGGAAGAAAGAAAGGTTGCGGAAAGTAGATTAAGAAAACTTGCTGCATCACACCAACGTGCACTAGTGCAGGTTCATTTCTCCTGCTTGGACCAAGCAGAAAAACTAATTAAACAAAATTGCAGGAAAAGGAAATATCACACCAACATGCACTGGTGCAGGTTTGTTTCTCCTGCTTGTACCAGGCAGATGAAAACCAATCTGAATTCAAGTGGAGGAAAGTAAATTGCAAGGAAAGAAAATATAACTACTTCACACGACAGAACCGTTTTCACGCAGACAGGAATACATGTACTAAAACTTAAATCACACTTCGATAATATAAACACAAATTACAAGAAACATAAAATGGGGTAAACGTGCTGGGTTGGTTGGGCCCTAGCCAACCAACACGTTTACCTTTCTAAAGTAAAATGTTGCTCAGTAAATTAGTCGATTCATCAACTTAAAGATAGAAACTCAATTTCTGAAACATGAGGCGGAGCTCCCTTTTTATTAATTCATTGAGAAGAATACATGCATTAATACAATGTCCAGCCCTGATTCGGGCGATAACAAAACGACCAGTTACTGCCTATCAAACTTCGCTCTAAAAACTCTGCTCCAAAATTCTCCTCCTAAGTCCTATTTACATTTTACATTATATAGGCCCTTGGCCAAAGGCCAAAATAGGTCCTTTAACTAATTACATAACAGAATGCAGAATTTAGTTTCGGCCTTCAAAATAAAACGGTTTTGCAAAACTGGCCATAGCTAACCAGCTTCCGCCCTTCACAGATTGGTCTCGATTGCCTTTAAATCACTCTACTATCGTGGTTGAAGTGGCTCAAGACGAGGCGACGATCGAGGAGGTTCGGATCTGCCGTGAAGATCTATTGTGCTGGTAATGGTGCAAGATCCACTCCAGCACTAAGATTAGCGGTCACGGTAAGCACTCTAACTATCAAATAACCATTGGAGATATCGATAAGTTACAAAAGTGACTTAAAAGTAAGAAATCATGTAATAAGTATTTAATTAATGCTAAATTGAATTAAAACATGAAGAATAAAGGTTTATACGAAATATGTCACCGTGCTTGGACTGTTGCAAGATGAGGGTGCATAAAAGGGTGAAACAGAGGTAAAATTAATGGTTATGATTTAGGAAGGTGAAAATAGTAAAAAAGAGAGCAAATTAGGGGGCTAACATCCTCCCATCCCTAAGCTATTGTGTGTCCTCACACAACTTCTTTACCTCTGCAAAAAACCTTCAAAACTTTGAGTGTTCCAGCTCACTCCTGCTCCGGCATACTATCATCAATCTGCAATGTTTCAAACTTCTTCTTTTTGTTGTTCTTCAATTTCTTCATCACCTTTTTAAGTCGTCTAAAACATTGCGCAGCACAGTATTTCCACACCTTGACTTCTCCTTTATTTTTCTGGATTTCCGTTGTGAATTCTTCTTTATTATGTTCTTTTTCCTCCTGCACTTTAGCTACGAGCTACTCTAAGTTCTGAACTTGAAGCTCTAGCTCGACTATCCGAGCAGCAGGAGCTACCGAGTCTTCTTCCTTTTCTGTCCTGATAGGGGCTATATCTTCTTCAGGGACCTCAGTATCCCTCATGACTTCAGTAAACACTTCTTCCTCTTCCGGTTCTTCTTCTTCTTCTTGCTCTTTCGGTTCTTCTTCTTCTTGTACTTCTTACGGTTCTTCTTCTTCTTCTTGCTCTTCCGGTTCTTATTCTTCTTGCACTTCTTCCGGTTCTTCTTCTTCTTCTTGCTCTTCTGGTTCTTCTTCTTCTTGCATTTCTTCTTGTTCTTCTTCTTCTTGCACTTCCTCTGGTTCTTCTTCTTCTTCTTGCTCTTCCAGTTCTTCTCCTTCTCGCACTGGTTCTTCTTGCACTGGTGCAGGAGGGGATTCAACGTTCTGCGGGGATTGTGGTTCTACACCAAGTTCTTCATTTTTTTTCTGGGCCCTAATAAAATTGGCCAACAAAGTGTCATCTCCAACTTCCATAGATGTTGCTGCGTCCGCAAGGACTGATAGCAAATCGTCTTCTTCGGGGTTCTGTTCATGTATTGGTGGCATCGGAGGAGTTTCTTCAATAGGTGTACTGGTTGTCTTCTTTTTCTTTGGAGATGGGCCCTTTTCTTTTGTTGACTTCCCGGGTCGTTTCCTTTTTGCACTAGTGCAAGAAGGACTTCCCTTTACACTCGAACCCTTGCTTGTGCTGGCGGGAGTCTTTGTTTTCTTTTCAGCAGCTGTTTTCTTTCCGCAGATGGCTTTTTATCTAGCTGCTTCAACAACGCCTTCCAGGTCATGCCCTTAATTTCCAATTGTTTCTGGACCAAGATTTTGATCAGGCCATGGTGATATAATTTCTTATCGGCTTGGTCTGCCCGTGCGCCCCACACACTCTTGGCCATCTTTTCCAAACTTTTAAGAAAAAAATAGGGGAAATCAATTCTCCATCGAATGTGACGGCTGGCTTTGAAATGTTGCAGCATCTTGAAATGATACACAAAGGTGAGGGAGTACCTTCCCTCGCAAGTCACGAATTTCTGGAGGATAAAAAGGAGGTCCCGCCACTGTCCCAGCAGGGCGCTGCGCGGAACTCCTTTCTTCCAGTTTACCTTCATATTCTTATCAACAACGAAACACTGCCAGCACTTCCTTTTGAGCTTCTGATTTTTGAAGTACTGCTCACCGGTGTTTTGCAAGCCTGTCGCTATTGCTATCAATTTTTCTGTGACTTTAAATCTTAGGGGCCCAAGTTTTACACGTCCGTTTTTAAAAATCTTTGCAAACTGTAGGGCTACTTCACTGTTGTGCTCGTCAAATTTCTACAAAAACTAAAGAAAGCCCGAGTCTCGCAATAGTGCAAGACTATTGCGAAACTCAGCGGTTTGGTCTACCTCATTGAGGGACGAAGGTTCACATCGAACAGGCGGCATCTTTGCTTAACAGTTATGAACAATCCAAAAATTGCATGCGATACCGGAAAATTTGGCTCTTTATAGATAGGGATCCAACCGTCCACCATCCCTTCTGTCTTATCATCGATCCATTCCACCAAAATAGCCGTGCATGCGCGACAAATTTACAATCGTGCGGGATTGGTACTTGCGGCGGCGTTTTTAACGGCTAAGTGAGGTAATCATGATAAGTAAAGGACGTTTAGGATCATGGCGGAAAGGGTAATTATATCCAAGCAATGGTTAATCATTTCCGCACTCCTTCATAATTCAAAAAAGGAACTTTAGCATTTATTAAAAAATGATCATGATTCTTAACTAAAAACACCTTGTACTTTAAATAATTTTCTCCTAGTTAATATGATAGCACAAGTACTCCTTAAATAAGTGAAAAGGCTTCTTGTAAACTTTCATGATGACCACTTCCTTATGACATATTCTTATGAAAAGAACAAATTGTACTCTGCTTTTGTCAAGGTTCATTCTTGCACCGATCTGTTTACACCGCTTACTATGTTGTTCTGCTGGTACCATTCTGCTTGTATTATTATATAGGACGATATGCTTGCACTAGTGCAAGCATATTGTCTGAAAAAAGAGAGTAGATAATTTAAGTAAAATATAGGCTGGACTTCTAACATGGCTTCCTCAACTGATACAGGAAATTTGCTTCGCCCTTTCTTGATGCTTCAGAGCATCTTTTTTCTCTTTGTGTATGAGATCCTGCAATGAATTCATGAGAGAACAAAGAAGTGGGAAAGCGGAAAATTTCAGAATGGGAAGAAATTTTGTTACAGGGATTCCAGGAATAGTACCACAAGAGGGGATAAACAAAAGTGGGATAGGGAAAAAAAATTCAAGGGTAAAGTGGGATTTTTACGAAGCGGGTAGGGTAAATTTAGAAGAATGTGGGAAGGTTAATCATTCTGGGATTTAAAGAATAAAACTGAGGGAATATTACTAAATGGGATATGAAGAAAGGCAGAAAATTTTCTGGAAGGTCTGCCTACACTGGTGCAAGAAAAATAACTGCAGCGAGAATTAAGTGTTACTTGAATAAAAATATCCATGCTAATTACCCCAATGTATAAAGGTCTGCTGAACCTGCTTTTACTCGGTGGTTGCTAGCATATCTAAAGGTCAAGCAACATTCACTTTTTATTAGAAATTTTTGATCTTCCTACCAGCAAGTTGGTTTTCAGGTTGATCCTTCTGCAATCATGTCAGCAAACTGATTTTCACAATTACAAGAAAATATTTTTTCTTTACTTGTTTTATTAAATTTATTTTTTTTTCTTTGAGAAGAAGAGGAATTCATGTTTTCAAAAGGTTGGTATTACCATTTACCACTACCGTCCCGAATTGCTGTTGGACTTGCTGTGTAAAATCTTTCTTGGCAAGTGGCTGAAAATACTTCTTTAATCTATGTCCATTTACCAAGAATACTGAATTTTGTCCATCAATAGTTTTGACTTCTACTGCTCCATTCTCGAATACTCGGATCACTTCATAAGGTCCCATCCAACGTGTATGGAATTTCCCTTTAAAAATTTTAAATCTAGAACCATAAAGGAGTACCCAATCACCTCGATGGAACTGCTTTTTCTAAATAGACTTGTCATGCCACCTTTTTCGTTGCTGCTGAATTAGGATGTTCTGCTGAACATCATCTCTACGAAATTCATCTAACTCATTTAATTGGAGGAGACGCTCTTGTTGTGCCTCAGAGAGGTCTAGTCCCAACTGAACTGTAGTTCTGAAAGTTTTGATCTAGAGCTCAATTGGTAACAGAACTTGTTTGCCATATACCAATTCATATGGTGTATGTCCCATGCTATTTCTCCAAGCGGTTTTGTATGCCCACAAATATTCTGGTAATCTTTCAACCCAGTCTTTCCGATGCATATTGACTGTCTTTGTAAGAATGGACTCGATCAATTTGTTTGTAGATTCCACCTGGCCATTTGCTTGCGGGTGATACGGCGTGGATTTCTTATGTCGAATCTTGTATTGCTCCATCACACCCTGTACTAGATTAGAAATAAACTGCGGACCATTGTCAGAAACAATTTCTCTAGGCACACCAAATCTAGTAAAGATTTCAGTAAAAAGAAAATCGAAAACAACTTTTTCTATAGCAAAAGAAACAGCTTTAGCTTCTACCCATTTTGTAAAAAAATTGGTACAAACCAAAATATGTTTTTTACTTAAGGATGTTGGATTTATTGGCCCTATAAAATCAATAGCCCATTTTTCAAATGGCTCAATCATAACTTGGGGGCATAAAGGCATTTCATTGGTTTGATTAGGCTGGCCCATTCGTTGACAGCTATCACATCATCTGACATATTGTTTGGAATCCTTAAACAAGGAAGGCCAAAAGTAACTGGCACACAATACTTTATATGCAGTCCGCTTATCAGCGAAGTGGCCTCCACAAGGTTCATCATGAGCAGATTTCAATATGTCAAACACTTCCTCCTCTCTTACACATCTACGGATAATCAGATCTGGACCAGTGTAAAAGAGATCTCCTTGAATCCAGGAATATGCAGCACTTTTCTGAATAATATTCCGCTTTTCACGAGCGGACAAGTGAGGTGGTGTTTTTCTAGTGACCAAATAATTAGCAATGTCAGCAAACCAAGGAGAATCTGTTGACATAGCAAAAAGATGTTCATCTGGAAAATCATCATTAACAGGAGTTACTTCACCAGGATTATTTAATCTAGAAGGAAAATCTTCTACAACATTGGTCCAATAGTAACAATGTTGGTGCCTGTACCAACTTTTCCTTCAATGTTTCAAAAGACTGTTGGCAAGCTGTGGACCAAGAAAATTCACTATCCTTAGCTAGAAGTCGGAAAAGAGGAGAAAATATATTTGAAAAATTTTCAATGAATCTTCTATAGTAACCAGCATGTCCTAAAAAACCTCTTACTTCCCTTTGAGTTTTGGGTGTAGGAAGATGCAGAATGATTTCAATCTTTGCCGGATCAACCTAGATACCTTTATCAGAAATCAAATGGCCAAGTACCACTCCCGCTTTGCACATTAATCTACAATTCTTGTCACTCAAAGCGAGATGGGCCTCTTGACAACGAAGAAGGACTTTCTCCAAATTTTTGAGAGCTTCCTGAAAAGAATCACCAAACACAGAAAAGTCATCCATATAAATCTCTATAAATTCTAGATCAGCAAAAATGGCCAGGACTGCCCTTTGAAAGGTAGTCGGGGCATTACATAAACCAAAGGGAAGAACTTTATAAGCAAATGTCCCCCATGGACATGTAAAAGTAGTTTTATCCTGATCTTCGAGTGCAATCTGTATCTGGTTATAGCCACTAAAGCCATCCAAAAAGGAGAAATATTTCTTTCCTGCAAGGGTATCAAGCACCTGATTAATGAAAGGGAGAGGGAAGTAATATTTAAGAGTGGCTTTATTCAATTCTCGATAATCAATACAAATACACCATATTCCATCTTTCTTAGGTACTAGTACTAATGGAGAGACCCACTGACTGTCGGAAATAGGATAGATAAAACCGGCATCTAAGAGTTTCTGTACTTCTTCCTTCACAATATCTCTTAGAGCTGGATTCATTCGCCTTTGGGGTTGTTGGACAGGTCGGGTTCCTTCTTGAGTATAGATATGATGTGTACAAGTTTCAGGAGGGATACCCTTCATATCTTCATAGCCCCAAGCAAAGGCACTAAGATGGTTTTGCAACAAATTCACAAGCTGCTCCTGCTGAGATGAGTCCAAGTCTGAACTGATATGCAAGGATTTACCAAGGCTAATCTCAACAAGAGTAGTGCCGGGCTCAGGAGTACTCAAGGGAGTGGTCAAATGCAGCAGTACAAAAGAATGAGAATCATGATTTTCTTGAAAATCTAGGCTGAAAATCTGGCTCAAAGGCTCAAAGTTAGGCATAGTGTCTAGATTGTTCAGAAAATATTGAATCTCATCTTCTTGTGAAGACCCAGTATAATGATGGATAAGGGAAATAGACTGAGTCTCCTCATCGCTGCTTTGATCCAACCATAAAGTATCTCGAAGGTCCTGAATGGATCTGGTAGGGGGGGTATAAGGTAACTTTCTTCCTAGAATCTCCATGTGAAATATACATATCATCGGAACGACATCCAATATATGCATCAATCGTAGCAAGCCATGGTCGACCCAAGATCAAGGGATGTCCTCCTACTGGGTTCTTTGGCTAAAGCACAATGAAATTGGCGGGATATTCCCAAGAATCTAATGAGATGATCACATCGTCCAATACTCCTTCTGGCTTAAGTTTAGATCTATCTACTAATTCAAGTACAGTGGGAGTAGGGCAAAGATGAGATAACCGAAGTTGATCCATGGTTTGCTTAGTCATGACATTAATGGTTGCCCCCAAGTTTATAAGAACATTAGAGACAAGGACATTACCAATCTAAACTGAGACAACAGGGTTTCCGGGGTCAGTATATTTTTCCACAGACACACATCTCATCATCAACTCTGTTGCCCTACCAACAAATTGAATGGTTTTTGGTTCCAATCTCTTCCTCCCGGGTTTCTTGAGACAGAGTTCCCTAATAATCTTGGTACAAATGAGGATCTCTTTGATGGCTTGAAGCAAGGGTATCTTAATGAAAAGATTCTGAAGCTCAGATGCAAAACTAGTCTCAGAAATAGGCTCACTCCTTTCCATCACTAGCCTCTCTGGGAAGGGAGGCTGGTTGGAAGAAGATGGCAAGGATTCAAAGGGTAAGGGCTGCTTAGTGACAGCTTTCGGAGAATGGTTAAGAGTTTCCTCTTCTCCTTTCTCTTCAATGATCACCATGGGTTGCTTCTGATTTTCTGATCTTAATTGAATATCATGAACCCCAACTGGAATAGACTGGTATTCGAATGATAAAGGTGGGTTTGTTACATAGATCATTTGCACTGCTTTATTATTATTAGGATTGGGCATAGGTTGAGCAGGCAACTAAGAAGGTCGAAAGGGTGGAGGTAAAGGCAATGGTGGAGTGGACTGACTCGCAAGTTGAGGCATTGAATAAGGTGCATGTGTAGATGGATATGACTGCATAGGTGGCTGGTAGGAATATGGAGAATGAGTTGGCCCTCTCCAACCTTGTTGCCATGGTTGAGAAGGTTGCCCATGCTGATATTGATTCCCATGCTGCCACTGCTGATGAGAGTTAGGATAAGGATATGCATGTGAATTATAACCAAAATAGTGTGGAGAAAATTCATAAGCCATACTTGTATCTACCTGAGGCCAATTCCTTCTTGCTCCCATAGCATTCAAGTATTCAGCTTCAGGTTGTCCCCCTGTAAATACATCTTTAAGTCCTGGTATAGAGGGACATTTTTTTGTGATATGGTCTTCTACACAATTAGCACACTTATTAGTTTCTTTCAAATTAAGAGGACACTCTTTAGGAGGTTGCTTGTCTCTACATTTAGGATAGAAAATACATAATGTCTCTTGTTCCTTCATGAGTTTCTGCTGAAACTTTAAGGAGTCTAACTGTTTGGTAACAGTGTTCATTATATCAATTTTCATGTTTTCCATTTTATTTTCTAGTCCAATAATCATAGTATCAGCAGATTCAGTTTTTCTATTTCTATTTCAAGTTCCTCTATCGGATCTATACTGGTTTCTTGAAAATTTCCTACATAATTCACAAATTTGGTCAAAAGTTTGTTGTGAAATATCACCTTGTCCTAACAAATTCAAATTATTTCTAGCATTATCAGTAAGTCCTCTTAAGAACAAGGTTCTAATAGTGTTGAGATCAAGCTTAAGTTTTTACCTTTGTAAAATTTACAGAAATATTTCCAGATAATCTTCAAGAACTTCATCATCATCTTGTATAATTGTAAAAATTTCATCCTGCATGTCTCGAGTTTTGCAATATTCTTGATATTTAGACAAAAACACTCTCTTCATCTGATCCCAAGAGGTTATAGTGTTTCCTCCTAACCCCATGAACCAGCGTAGAGCTGAGTCCTTGAGAGTAACAGGAAATAATCTTAACTTCTGAGCCTCAGTTGCATAATCATAACTTCTACACAGAATATCAAACTCAAATAGAAAAGAGTTAGGATCTTCATGAACTTTACCATGGAACTGAGGGAGAATTGATGGTGGAATATTCTTCATTTGTGACATAGTATCAGGATCCAAAATTGGAAACACAAAAGTGGATTATTCTTCACTTACCTGGTTGTCACCAGTTCCTTCCAAATGATCTTCTTGGTCCACCATTGTTCCCCTTTTACTTGTACCACTCTCCACAGGCTGATCCACACCTGAGCTGTTATCACCAGAATCCAGGTGAATTGTTCCTGCGTGATGGGTTTGAATTAAATTGGGCTTCCTGCTTACAGAAGGAGACCCAATATGAAAATTATTTTCATAATTCTTTCGGCCCTTAGTGGGCTTCGAACCCTTACCTTTCCTAGGCATTCATTTCAAAAGGAAAGAAAAAAAGAAAAATAACACTTCTAAAAATGCTGTTAGAAATCAATTAACACCAGTAAAATTCCTTCAAAGAAACAACACTGCAAAAATAAAGAAAAATACCTCTATTGTATAATCAGAAAATTCTTTCCAAATCAAATCGCCTCCCCGGCAACGACGCCAAAATGTTGGGTGCAGGAATTACACTTAAGAAAACTCCTCAACACTTAATTTGTCAACCCGGGGGATTTGTAAACTTAGAGACGAAGCACAGGCAATGCCAGAGATGGTATGAATATTTCTAATGTAAATCCCTACTTTCTTTAAAGGAAAGATTACATAATCAAATCGAAAGAGAAAAAGGCAACTTGAACCATAAAAAATAATCTAAGACTGGAACGAGGAAGTATGTATTTGCAAGAGAGAATTAAAGATAAAAGGAAATCACTCCCACTAATGGTTTTTTAATCTACTGAGTGTGTGTTTTCCCTTAGTAGAGACACTTTAGCAGTCTCATTAGATGGGCCCTTAAACCTTCTTCCTTAGAGATTTCCTTCTTGCATTAATCTGTCCTGCACTAGTGCAGGATCAAAGATTTATGTAGAAGGTATAAATAGTGTCTTTATTGAAGGCTTTTTTTTACTTCATGCAAGGGCTTGAACGTTTCAAGGTTCAGAGCACTCAGATCTTGTGGCAAGGAAATGGTTCTTGCACCAGATCAGAGTTTCATGCACTTAGCATTTTAATCCTTAAAATGAGTGTTCAATTATTGCAAGTGCTAGTTTACTTATCGAATCAAATTGCACACGTACAAGTGAATGTTTCTGATCTTAACAAAATGCAGAAATAAAGAAACAATCATCTATCATGTCATAAGCTTTTAAAGGAAGAAAGAAAGGTTGTGGAAAGTAGATTAAGAAAACTTGCTACATCACACCAACGTGCACTGGTGCAGGTTCATTTCTCCTGCTTTAACCAGGCGGAAAAACCAATTAAACAGAATTGCAAGAAAAGGAAATATCACACCAACGTGCATTGGTGCAGGTTTGTTTCTCCTGCTTGTACCAGGCGGATGAAAACCAATCTGAAATCAAGTGCAGGAAAGTAAATTGCAAGGAAAGAAAATATAACTACTTCACACGACGAATCCATTTTCACGCAGACAAGAATACATGTGTTGAAAGTTAAATCACACTTCAATAATATAAACACAAATTACAAGGAACAGAAAATGGGGTAAATGTGTTGGGTTGGCTGGGCCCTAGCCAACCAGTGCGTTTCCCTTTCTAAATTAAAACGTTGCTCAGTAAATTAGTCAATTCATCAACTTACAGACAGAAACTCAATTTCTGAAACATAAGGCAGAGCTCCCTTTTTATTAATTCATTGAGGCGAATACATGCGTTAATACAATGTCCAGCCCTGATTCGGGCAATAACAAAATGACCGGTTACTGCCTATCAAACTTCGCTCTAAAAACTCTGCTCCAAAATTCTCCTCCTAAGTCCTATTTACATTTTACATTATATAGGCCCTCGGCCGAAGGCCAAAAGAGGTCCTTTAACTAATTACATAACAAAATGCAGAATTTAGTTTCGGCCTTCAAAATAAGACGGTTTTGCAAAACTGGTCGTAGCTAACCAGCTTCTGCCCTTCATGGATTGGTATCGACTGCCTTTAAATCACTCTGCCATCGTGGCTGAAGTGGCTCAAAACAAGGCGGTGATCAAGGAGGTTCGGATCTGCCGCAAAGATCTATTGTGCTAGCAATGGTGCAAGATCTACTCCTGCACTAAGATTAGCGGTCACAGTAAGCACTCTAACTATTAAATAAACATTGGAGATATCGATAAGTTACAAAAGTGATTTAAAAGTAAGAAATAATGTAATAAGTATTTAATTAATGCTAAATTTAATTAAAACATGAAGAATAAAGGTTTATACGAAATATGTCACCGTGCTTGGACTGGTGCAAGATGAGGGTGCATAAAAGGGTGAAACAGAGGTAAATGATTATGATTTAGGAAGGGGAAAATGGTAAAAAAGAGAGCGAATTAGGGGGCTAACAGTGGCGTGACCTGAACATCAATGGAAAGGTTTCAGACCCTCCTGAGGTTCATCGTCTGGTCAATGGATGGATCCAGCTCATATGTCAGTCTTGAGAGGATGCTAAGAAGATAGAAAAGAAGGTATGGTTCATTGACTCCACTGTTATTGCTTTCAAACCATGAACTACCCTATTTGATGCTCGACAGGAGAAAATGGACATTATTCTAGTTTGTGTCCACCTTTTGGGTCTTCCTACACACATGTGGAACACAAAAAGCTTCACCAACATAGGTAACACCCTCATAAATTTTTTGGTGGCAAATTACTCTTACAAGGAAACCAAGGATTTCTTGGTGGCCAGAATACTCGTAATTTTGGACCTAACTCGGAAGCTTTACAAAACCAAGAACATAGGTAAGGAGAACGAGTGGTTAGTGGAGCTGGATAATTAAGGGATTCCATTCAAATGTAACAGGTGCCATAAATATGAACATTTGGCTAGCAATTTCTCCTTTCTTTTCAACCACAAGAAGATTGTATCAGGACTTAACAAGAAGCCGAGGAATATTGGTGGCTCAACGGGTTTGGGTGATCCTTAAAAGTAGGATATCATGGCTCCCAGTTCATTAAAAATCAGTGTGGGGGTACAAATGGAGTTTGGGCAGGTATCAAATCTCATGAGGCGGAGCACTAACCTGACGAGCTTGGGGGAGGGTGCTCCTTCAAATGGCGTGCAACAGATCAAAATATTTGAGGTCTCAAAGGATGTCAGGGAGTCTATTGTTGCTCCGAGGGAATAAACCCTTCCACCTCTCAGTCCTATTCTTGAAGTGGGGAGTTCTTATGTTTCAGCTGCAATGGTGTTTGAGGCCATTGATCCTTCCCACAAGGGCGCCTCACAGGGTACTTATTTTCCCTTATCCTCAAGTCCTTTTATTTCTTGTTGTTTTCTACTTTGGATATGAACTTGGCAAGTGCTCCAAGATTGTATGTGTCGAGAGTCTCCCATATTCCACCTCCACCCTTTCCTTTGCAAATGGCCTCTTATGTCATGCCAAGCACAACTGGGGAAAATTTTGCCCCCTCTTTAACCTCAGAATATGAATCTTCCGAAGGACCTGCTCTAAAATACATTCCATATAACCTCACATCGAGACAAATCAATCCTTTCCCTGACCCTCCCCCTGGGGGTCTTGGTCCTGTTCCTAGCCCATCCCTCCCTGAGAGAGGCAGGGTAGGAATTCAAACATATCCCTTGCTCGGGCCAGAGCTATGGAGGAATTAGTATTTGGAAAAAAATCATCCATGGATTAGGAACTTAGAGCTTTTGAGGCCCAATGTGCTGTGACCAAATGATTATAGTCTCTTTCAATTGTCTTGGGTTAGCAAGCCCCCTCTAAAAACTTACTATAAGATGACTCATTCAAGTGGAGGATACTAAGGTTTTTTTTTGCAGGAAACGTTGGGGGAAGGGGACTGTATTGCGGATTTTCTTGAGAAAACTCTCCTCTTTTGGAAATTTATAGGATCCAATGTTAGGGGTCAGTCTGGGGAAATGGCGTTGGATTGAGACTCTAGAAAAATACATGTTGATAGCATATGGAGTATCCCCTCTGGTATTGGAATGGAAGGTTTATCGATGGAATTAGGGAGGAGTTACATTTCTAAACATCTATGGGCCACATGAAGATCGGGTGGGGTTCTGGACTAGACTCTTCGATTCCTTAATCACAAAGAGAAAAAACTTAATTATGGGAGGATATCTCAATTTCTCCATAGGTTTTCCTGAATCTTGGGGTGCGTGGTTCAGACCTGATTTTTTATTGCATCATATTTCTTCGTCAAACCTTATTGATCTGCATCCATCTGATTGAATCCCATTTAGAGGAACCATAAGGTCAAGGATGAAAAAGTGGCAAAACATATATACATATTCCTAATCGTCGATTCCCTGGTGACTCATCTCAATCTTCTATGACATTGGGTTGGGGTTGGGGGGTTTTAGATCACTCACCTATCATCCTAGAGTTGAAAGATGAACTCCCCAAATACGGCCAATCCTTTTCAATTAAACGTTTGGTGGCTCAAGGACGAGTCCTTCCTATCCCTAGTAAAATAAAATTGGAGGTTGTTTGATGCAAATGTAAACTCTTCAATAGTGCAACAATTTGTGGCTAACCTGAAACACATAAAATCCCTAACAAAGTCTTGGGCTTATTAGAAGAAACTCATGGACAAGGAGGAACTGCAAACAATTGAAAATAAACTTCTTCTTATTTTAGAATCATAAGATGAAGGATTCAATGACCGAGATTACAGGGAAGAATTAGGAAGGCTTTTCACAAGAAAGAAAGAGCTTCTAGTTTCCAAAGAAGTAGAATGGAGACTAAAAAGTAGATCCATTTGGCTTGAGAAAGGGGATGAAAATACTAGGTTATTACAAGCATATGCCAAGAATAGGAGGATTAGATATCATTTTTTGGGATTCAACTATGTTAAGTAATTCATTCATCTATGACCATTTCCATGAGAGGTAGTCGTAATTGACTAATTTCTCATGATTTTTGAATAGTCCACTTAGCACTCATTGCATCAGGTGATGCTCACAAGGGTGAAGAAGTGGGATTGAAACTAGTGAAATGAATCTCATAGCATCAATCATCACTTTCAGAACTTGCGCCCGGTAACCAAGACTTCCTAGGAGGTCACCCATCCCAGATCGCCTCTGGCTCAAGCGTGCTTAACTATGGAGTTTTCCCCACAATCAAGCCCACTTAGCTTGCTACCCCATTTGCAAAACCTTAACAAGTATTGTGCCTCATGAACCATTCAAGTAGAGTTCCCTTCACTCTTTGTATTTAATTATTGAGGGGTTTTCGTAGTGCATTATATTCCACAGTTAAGCGCGCTTAAGCCAGACGCTATCTGGTATGGGTGACCACCTGGGAAGTTCTAGTTACCAGGTGCAAGTCCCGAAAGTGATGATTGACACTATGTGATTCATTTCACTAGTTTTAATCCCACTTCTTCACCCTCATGCAATGAGTGCTAAGTGGACTATTCAAAAATCATGAGAAATTAGTCAGTGACAACTACCTCTCGTGGAAATGGTCATAGATGACTGACTTAGTTAACGCAGTTGAATCCAAAAAAATGATATCCAATATAATGCACTTCTAAAACCCCTCAATACTTAAATAGGAAGATTGTAAATAGAATATCGAAGCTAAAATGCCCACTTGGAAGGGAGGTGTCAAATTTTGATGGTTTGGAAAAACTAGGAAAGGATTACTTTCAAGGCTTATTTTTTGCAATTGAGGGAACCACAATTCCCAAAGTTATCAGAGTTTCAAAACAATTTCCTAGATTCGTGGTTGAGGAGAAAAACTAGAATTTGATGGAGGAAGTTTCGACCAATTAACTTAAACTTTGTCTTGTACAACTTCTAGAAAAACAAGAGTCTCGGGCCTGATGGGTGGGCTATCGAATTGTTTCAGGAATTCTTTGATCTCCTCAGTGAGGATCTCCTGCAAGTAATTAATCAATCCAGGTGACAGGGTTGTATTCCTCTAACTTTAAATTCAAATTTCATTTCCCTTAACCATAAAGCTACCAACCCTTCCACCTTTGAATATTTGAGACCTATCTCACTATGCAACTGCATCTACAAAATCATTGCCAAAGTGTTTGCCATGAGGATTAAACCGATCATTTCCCAATCTATCTCTTGTGAAGAGTTTGGCTTCCTCGATGGTAGAAAAACCCATGAAGTTATGGGGGTGGAACAAGAAGGATTACACATCATCAAGACAAAGAATTTGAAGGGGGCAATTTTCAAGCTACAATTATCCAAGGTCTATGACCGTGCGAGCTGGCTCTTTATCCATCTTATTATCACTCAAGTTGGGTTTGAAGTCCATTTCATTAACTATATTATGGGATACATGCCCTTATTTTATTTTGGAGTGGTTATCAATGGGATAACTTCCCCCTTTTTCAAAGCTAGGAGGGGAGGGGTTTGCGTAAAGGGTTCCCTCTACCACTACTCCTTTTTCTTCTTGTTGCTGAAGGGATGAGCATAATGTTCGAGGTGGCAAAGAGAAGAGGATGATTCCAAGGCATAAGAATTGTTCAGAACTTGCACATCTCCCATCTTATTTTTGATGATTATGTCTTAATCTTTTGCAATGCCGCTTAGAATGATCCTAATTACTTCATGATATTTTGAGGTTATTTTGGAGAGATGGGTATGATCATCAATGTTTAAAAATCATCCATAACCATTCATAATGTTGAGTACCAAGACATTCAAAATATCATATCTTTTTTCCCATGTGTTATCTTGACCTTTGAGGCAGGCCTAAAATACTTAGGCTTCCATATAAATCCAAATTGCTACAGAATCGAAGATTGGCACTGGCTCATTGCAAAATTAGAGAATAGGCTCTCGAAATGGAGTCACAAATGGATCTCTCAAGTTGGACAATTGGTTTTGGAAAAATCGATGTTAGAATCCATCTTTGTCTATTGGATGGCCCTTGTTGGATCCCCAAAGGTGTCTTGGAAAAACCGATGCATATTTTATTCACCTACCTTTGGGAAGGAACGATGGACAAGAATTTTTTCCCTGGGTCAAATGGACGAGAATCCCCAATCCAAAATTGTTGGGGGGTTGGGGGATAAATAATATCTTTCTTTTTGAAAAATATCTTGCAACAAAGTGTGGATGGAATTTTTTGTCAACAAATAGTCTATGGTAAGAGGTTGTGAGACAGAAATACATTAGTCTAATGTCTCTCGAAAACTGGATCATACTTCCTGTCAAACCGAAAGGAGATAGTTCAATTGTTTGGTGGAAAGTTCTAAACTCTTACGATTTGATCGCCTCTTGCCTGGACTGGAAGATTGGAAATGGTCATAACCTTAGATTGGGATACGACCCTTGCCCTGGCAGTGAGGGGCATCATATCCTCCCTGAGGAAATTATCATTTTCCTTTGGGATGAGGGTATCACCCACCTCTCCCAAGTTGCAAATTAATGTGCTACCACGATTTGGAGACAAGGTTGGCTCACTACAAAAGACTTAAACATGCCTATGGAGTTATATGAGGAATGGAGGCGTCATGTGGGAGCACTTGAAAGGGAATTTATCAGGTTAAATGATCAAGGTGACAAACTAATTTGGACTTCATCCCCCCACAATGTTTATACTCCAAAATTGGGATACATTCACATCAAGTCTCAAAATCAACCTGGTGATCCTGAATGGTGGTGGAGAGGTGTGGAAGGAAAAATGTCCACCCAAGTCGAAGCTTCTCATGTGGTGTATAATGGCATGGAATGTTCCCACCTGGGAGGTAATGAAGAGAAGTTATATGATTGGGTCGGAGTGGTGCTCCCTTTGCAAAAATTCTTGTGAATATTTGGATCATATGTTCGTCTCGTGCCCTTTTACTCAACAAATTTGGTTGGAGTGTCGGGCCATCTTGCGATATCCTTTCCTATGGAATACAGTTCTCTTTGTGAATGTCTCATTATCCTAGGATCAGGACCACTTAAATAGACTGGTGCATGCTTTACCCTTCATCATTTTTGGGGGGGTTTTCATTGCCCAGAACCAGTCGATCTTTAGATATCTTGTTTCCTACCTGGGAAAGATAGCAGTGGAATGCACTACTATTTTAAGTCACTATCCATAAATCAAACGAATATCTCCTATTAGAAATATCAGAGAGGAAATGGTTAATATTGAAATTCCATGGTTTTTTTTTTTACGGCGCAACACAAAACAACGAGCTTTAGATGGGTGGTGTCTTCATTCTCTTTATGTATGTTCAACATTCTTATCATGTGAAAATTAGCATTGGTAGTGGTACCAATAACTAGGCCGAGACATTCGATTGTAGATATTTAATTTATTTTTCTAGGGAAAAAGTGTGTGAATGCTTACAAATAATGCGGGATTCTCTATTAGTAGAAAATTGGGTGAATGGCATGCAACATTGTAGGAACATTTATTTGAAAAACATTGTTATGGATATCAGAAGGCTATGTCTTGATTTTGTGTAATTCTCTTGTAGTCATGTTTACAAAGCATATCAACTTTCTAAAGAAGGCCTTCTGTTGGACAGGGGCGTCTGATAGGTAACATAACACATCGGTGTGATACACTATGAGTACTATCACAGGCCTTACGAGGAATAGATCCAGTTTGATGAGGGGCTAGGTTCAAGCCCATGATTCAATACTATATTTTTCCTATGTAATGTATATATTGTTGATATGCGTGTTTCTGGCCACTAGGATGAATGTTATTTATGTTCTTGGTTTTCCACTGGTCTACTCGAAAATGAACTCTCTTTTTAATGTATTTTCTCTCTCCCTTGAAGGGATTCTCTGGAACATGTTGCTAATAGGTTTTTTAATGTCTATGCTTGGAAAATGATTAGAAATCCTATTTTGAAGGGTTTTGTTTTCAGAACCATGGTAGGTTTTCTATATACTAAACAGTATACTATTTCAAGTGTGCCTTTAGTTGATGGGAATCCTTATCCTATTTCTGAATGGGACAATCTTGGAAATGCACCATTTTCTTGCTAGGTATGTGAAAAATGTAATTTTGTTAATATTATTAATAAAATTATGGTTTTTTTTCTTTGAAAAAAATAACATTATATCCATCTCTTCAAGTGGTAGAGTGTAGAGTTTTGTCTGTAGTTCCAGTTTATGTATCTAAATTGAAAATTATGACATTTTTCTACTTCTTTGACATTTTTTCCATTAGCAACAATGTTGATGATGTATTTTGTGGGGTGCACAAAAGGGTTGCATCGCTTAGCAACAACAATGTCTATACAATTATGAGTACTACTAGAATATACAAGTATTGTGACATCATATCTTTTATGACTCCTTTAAGCTTTAGGATCTTAGGTTGTGGTTTTTCTATCATGATTATTGGTAGAACTATAGGGTTTCTTCTTTTTTTTTCTTAAAGACGAGATCCTTTCCTTTCTAAGATGGGACCGGGAACAAATTTTGTTATTGGTGGTTGAATTGGTCTTTTGGAGTACTTATCTTTCCTTGAATTTTATTGTCTTCAACTCTATTTGGTTGAGCACATGAATTGAAGGTATTGATGCTTTTTGTGGTGTACTATCATGATTTCATCTTTGGCTTCTGTACTTTTACTTTCTTTCTATCCATAGTTTTATATTTGTGTAAGGAAATTTATTGACATCTATGTTAGGTTGCCCACCTTTTCCCATACTTATGACAATTTATTTTCTTATTTTTCCCTCCCATTCATTGCTAGATGTGTCTGTCATTTTCTGCTTCGTAAGTATATAGTTTATTGTTGTTGCATTTATGTCACAATGACCATTTATCTCTACAATATCTATATTTGTTTCTTCCATTCTTATCATCTAAATTGTGTTGTCGGTTTTCATGTTCCCTGCTGAATGATAACTTCTTGAACTTGTTCTTTTGTTCAATTAATTCCATTGCATGACTATCATACTCAATTTTTTTAGGGTTCCATAGCTTTATTTCACTACAAATATTTTCCTTCAATCCACATATGTACATTTTTAGTAATTGTTCATCTATGAATTGGTTAAGTCTAATGGTTAGAACTTCCCATTCATTCATGTTTCCCTCGTGCTTAAGAAGAACAAAATTTATCATAGAAATCATCATTTTCCTCGTCAAAGAACATTTTTTACCGGGAAAATGTGAAACTTTACCAATGAAAAGAATGAGAAACATATTTTACAATCCACCTTAGAAATTGATTGTAAACTTCCTCTTCTAAGTTACTGGAGTTCATCATTATTTTCTATTTCACCCAATAGAGGGTTCGATTCAAAAATTCATTCCATTTTGTTGATTCAGCCCTCTACTCCCCTATGGTCTTTACCGTCATATTTTAGTGATTCATTTTTAATTAGTTGATAATATCTTTCTAGGACTCATGTGATACTTTTTGCCTGAAAAAAAAATCACCTTAGGTACTTCTTGTTGTTCCCACTCACTTCTATTTTGTGATTGTGGACTTTAAGTTTGGTTTTCAGTAGGTTAAGGATTCTTCAATTAATTTGTCTACCCTCTCAGTTAGTGATTCAATTCTTTTGCCTTGAAAGTTAAGTATCATTGCCATTTCATCCTTGTCGTCATATCTAATTCTTCATGTAGTTTTCCAACAATTCTCATAATTGTCTATCAATTTATCAGTTCCATATTATTTTTCTATTATTTTATTAAATTTTTCCATTAACTCTTTTTGTCTTTCCCACAAATTTTTTGTGTCCTTTTGAGACGATGTTTTATGTTGTTGGCATCATGCTTATATTGGTTAACATCTGCAAAAAAATTTAAAACTTGGTTATATATATATATATATATATATATATATATATATAGTCTTTGTGGCACTTAGCATAATTAATTTTTGGCACTTTGTAGTTATATATACTTTAGAAAAAAGAGTAATAAATTCACTATGGTTGTATGTGTACGAACACACCATATGACAGGGAGTGTAAAAGCATGAGGGGATGATAGCACGAGGAAAAGGAAAACAATGGAACATGTCATAAGTATAGTGCATTGGTTACATTGGGTGATGGGACATAAGGGTTCTACGATGACTATACGGTGCTATGAGGACAATGTAAAGGAGAAATGACATTAGAAGTTTGTACAATAGGGACATCGAACTATAACTGAATGGTATGGAAACAAAAATGGTGGTGGTGTTGTACGATGGATGCATTTACATGTAGTGTAAGACTATTTGGAAGAAATATTGGTGGTTGTACGATGGTGAATTGTACAGATTTGTATGATGAATTTATAGTTGTAAGGAATTGTAGTGTGCAGGTATGAATCATAGTAACCAAGGGTTGGCTTTGATACCAATGTTAGAAATAGTTCCTATTTGTATTTGAATACATAATATATTTTTCATTGTATAAATGTATTAATAGATAAATAACTGATACAAATGGTGAATCTTAAAATGAGGCCCCCCATTATAAATACCTAGATGGGGTGCCTTTGTGAAAATTTCAAATCTGAAATTCTACTACAGTTATTTATTTATTTCTCCTACTTATTTCCACAATAAGTTATTTACAAAAAACCCTTTCACTAAATTTCAAAATAAATTCTACTGCAGTTATCACTCAAGTGCATATAAATAAAATAACAGTAAAATGAAAGCACAAGAATCAATCACATCGACACAATTATTTTTGGACAATTGTTCCCGAAAAAACCCAATGTGGGAAAACTGGTGCAGCAGATGAGGGTTTATATATTAATCTTCAGCAGAAATTTCTTTACAAAGAATGACTGGAATAATAACTCAGAAATTTCTAAGAAAACACTTGAGATAAATTCTCTCCATACCTCTGGAGAATTTCTGACACCTGAGAGGCTCACTAGCCCTCACTACATCACCCCTGCGTGCTTCCCTGTGCAAAGCTTGCCTAAGACTGCATCACTACTGTGTACTTCCCTATGCAAATCTTGTGTGAGATTGCATCACTACTGAGTGAGCCCTCTACGTTGTGCCTTTGTGCTGCCCCTCTGCCCTTCTGTGTCCTTCTTCCTCGAGCCCTGACACTGCTGATGCCCTTTACTTCCTCCGCCCTACAACTCTCCCTCTGAAATCGAATTCTAACTTCTGAAGAATTGACTTCCCTCAGGTTACTGAGTCTATTCCCGACTTGCTTTCTAAATGGCCCTCAAGCCTTCCTTTATAATCTTCTCGTTGAAAAATCAACAACCCAAATTAGAAGTCTAATCGATGGCTAAGATTAAAACTTGACTTGATCTTCATTATCTAGAAGATTCACACTCTGTGTTATTAATACCCATTAATTATTTAATTTCCCTAAGTTTAGACTTAGGGTCCTCATTAAAATAATTAATTATTTTAATAAAACATGAATCAAGTGTAATTTCCACGAACGGTTTCTGGGCTCTTTGGAATACTGGTGTCCAAGCCCCCTCACCAAGTTTGAGACTTAGATCACTTTCTGATGCTACAAAAATCAACACTCCCTCTTAGCACAGAAAGTGTTCTAGTAAAATGCATGTTACATACTGCTATGAATTTGAAGCATCCTGTGTAGTGTTAATGCTCGGTTGCTACCCCTCATCTGCTACGCTACTGCCTTTTGTATTATTGCCTATGAAACTGCCACTATCACTGCCTCATGTGTATTGCAGCTCCCTCTCAAATTATGCATTTTTCCACTTTAGCTACTGAAATGGATTCTTGATTATCCCCATCTTCTCTCTGAAATAAACAAACTTTGTCTTTCCCAGAGCCTTAGTGAGGATGTATGCCACTTGTTCTCTTGTTCGAGTGCACTGCAACTATACAACCCCCCGATCGACACAGCCTCTGATAAAATGACACCTGATGTCAATGTTCTTTGACCAATCATGAAACACATTATTCTCATAGAGATTGATGCCACTCTGACTATCACATAGAATGTTGGTTGTTTCCATATTTTCCTTGAGTAGATTCACAAGAAGCTTCGTAAGCCATATGGATTCACATGAATTAGTGCTTGCTGCCATATATTATGCCTCGACTGCGCTGAGAGCTACAAAATATTGTTTCCTGTTGCACCAGGAAGTCATTCCTGATCCAATGTTGAAACAATACCCACTGTTACGTTTCCAATCTACTGAACTTCCAGCCCAAACTGCGTCAATGAACCCACTCAGTTTGATGTCATTGCCTCGAGTGTATTTTAATCCTTTCTCGACTGTTCCTCATAGGTATCTGAGAACATGCTTGGATGATGCTCGATGTTCCCTCCTTGGTTCCACCATGAACTAACTGAGGGTCTTGACAGTGTAACAAATGTCCGACCTAGTGTTGACCAGATACCCCAGGGACCCTATGAGCTGTCTGTACAAGGTAGGATCAACCTCATGATCTTCAGACACACTAATCTTCTTCCAGTTGGTGATCATTGGAGTTGCCATGGGTCTACAATCCTCCATCTTAAATCTCTTCAATATTTCTGTAGGATGTCTCCCTTGACCAAGGAATATTTCACCCTTCTGCTGCCAAACTTCCAACCCCAGAAAATAATGCATCAGCCCCAGATCCTTCATGTCAAATTTTGTAGCTAGGTTCTCCTTGCAATCCTTGATAAACCTATCAGGAATAGGTCATCTACATACAACACTAGTATCAGAGACTCATTCCCTACTTTCAAATAGTAGAGATTGGGATTTGCATTGCTCTTGACGAATTCCATCTTTTGCAAGTAACCATCAATTCGACAATACCAAGCTCTAGAGGCTTACTTAAGTCCATACAAGGCTTTCTTAAGCCTGCACACATGAGTCTTCTGCTCATGCATCTCAAAGCCCTATGGTTGTTCGATATATACTTCTTCTTCTATCACCCCATTCAAGAACACGGTCTTGACATCCATCTGGTGAATCTCCCACCCCATATCTGCTGGAAAGGATATCAAAGATCTAATATAAGTATATCTAGCTACTCGAGTGAAGGTTTCTGCATAGTCTATCCCCTCCTTCTGAGCGTACCCATTAGCTACGAACATGGCTTGATATTTTTCTACGTTGCCATCTGCAACATATTTGATCTTGTAGATCCATCTCGAACCCACAACTGATCTATCTCGAGGCCTAGGAACCACTTCCCAGACATCATTAGTCATGATGGAGTTGTACTCTTCCACCATTGCATCTACTCATTACTGATGCTAAGTTGCCTACTGAAAACTAGAAGGTTCCCCAACTTGAGCTACCAAGGCTTGGAATTTTTCACGTTTCCTGTACTTCCTTTTCTCATTTCTAGGAGCTCTGACAAATTCTTCTGCGTCCCTCATAATCTGTCATAATTCCCTGCTCGTCCTACCACTGGTAGTGGGTGGATCTTCCTGCTCCTCCTCCTGCGAATGTTCTTAAGATGAAACTCCTAGATCCTTGTGCCTTGGAGAATCACTTGTGCTAGTTTCTGCTAGTTGTAGTGGTTGGACTAGTGGATCTTCTTCATACTATGTTTCGAAGGCATCTCCCAGGATTTTCTAAAAGCTCTTTCCTCCATGAACTTTACATCCCGTCGTACTACAATCTTCCTGCTATGAGGAATGTAGATTATATAATCCTTAACAATCTCACTATATCCCACCAGATATCCATTTTCTACAGTATTATCTAATTTCTTCCTCTTTTCTTCGGGTACATGGCAGTATCCCACACTGCCAAAGATCCCGAGGTGGCTTACTTTTGGCTTCCTGCCAGTGAAGACACTTTCTGGAGTGATCTTACCCAATGCGTTGTGAGGAATCATGTTCAGAACATACACAATTGTATTACAAGCTTCTGCCCACAGAAATTTGGGCATGTCTTGATCATACAGCATTGCCCTTGCAGCATCCACAATAGTTCTATTCTTCCTTTCTACAATTCCATTCTACTCCGGATTATATGGAGCGGTCCACTCCCTTTTGATGCCTTCCCTTGCGCAGAATTCTATGAAGTTTGTATCAATGTATTCTCCACCATTATCTGATCGCATTATCTTTATCTTCTTTCCTATCAGATTCTCAACCAGAGCTTTAAACTCCTTGAATCGATCAAAGACATCATCCTTGGTCTTCAGAAAGTAAATCCAAGTTTTCATGGAATGGTCGTCAATGAAGGTGACGAAGTATTCAGCACCACTAAGAGCTCGGGTGGACATTGGTCCACAAATGTCTCAGTATATTAATCCCAACACACTCTTAGCCCTATTGTTGCTCCTGCGGTATGCTGCCTTGGCATACTTTCCTAGTACACACCCTCTGCAAATATCATATCGCTTTGTGCTCAAATCTGGAACTCCTGTTACGATCTTCTTGAGAATTCTTAGATCCCCATGGCGTAAGTTCCTCATTCTTCTGTTTCATAGCTCATTCAAATCATTCTCACCACTACTATCTATCAGTTCCATTGGAGATTCGAGCTACAACTTATATAGTTTGTTGTTCCTGACTCCGATTTGTGCCTTATTTTTCCAACTCGGGTGTTTGAAATATATTCTTTTTCAAATGAAGTATACATCATAGCCCTTGTTTTGCAGCTAAGACAGCAAGAGTAAGTTCATCCCCAAACCAGGCACATGCAGCACATTGGTAGCCCGAAGCTTATTGCTAGCTTCAATTTGAAATACTACGGTACCTCTTCTGACAGGAGTACACCTTGCCTTACTTCCCACGGTGATATGGAAGTTCATCTACTTTTCTTGGTAGCTCTAGAAACATTCTCGTACTCCCGTCATATGTGAAGAAGCTCCACTATCAAAATACCAAACCTTTGGAGAAGCATAACTTGATACGAAAGATAATTCTTCTTCCAGTCTAGAAGACAAAACAAATATGTTGTGATCCATATTTTCTTCCATGCTTTCTCTTTTCTCCGGAGAGCTGTGTGAACCCTTTCGAGTTGTTGCTGCAACATCGTCTAGAATTTGTTCTATTGTAGAGTCTCCAATCCTGTTACTCGATCCCAACTCTGATACCATGTGAAAATTTCAAATCTGAAATTCTACTGTAGATATTGATTTATTTCTCCTACTTATTCCACAATAATTTATTTACAAAAAACCCTTTCAGTAAATTTCAAAATAAATTCTATTGCAGTTATCACTCAAGTACATATAGAGAAAATAACAGTAAAATGCAAGAACTAGAATCAATCACATCGACACAGTTATTTTTGGACAATAGTCCCCGGAAAAACCCAATGTGGGAAAACCGGTGCAACAGATGAGGGTTTATATATTAATATTCAACAACAATTTCTTTACAAGGAATGACTGGCAGAATAACTGAGAAATTTCAAAGAAAACACCTGAGATAAATTCTCTCCAGACCTCTGGAGAATTTTCGACACCTGAGAGGCTCACTAGCCCTCACTGTGTCACCCCTGCGTGCTTCCCTCCGTAGAGCCTGTGTGAGATTGTGTCACTACTGCGTGAACCCTTTGCGTTGTGCCTATGTGCTGCCCCTCTGCCCTTCTGCGTCCTTCTTCCTCAAGCCCTGACTCTGTTGACGCCCTCTACTTCCTTCGCCCTACAACTCTCCCTCTGAAATCGAATTCTAACTTCTGAAGAATTGACTTCCATCGGGTTACTGAGTGTATGCCCGGCTTGCTTTCCAAATGGCCCTCAAGCCTTCCTTTATAATCTTCTCGTTGATAAATCAACGACCCATATTAGAAGTCTAATCAATCGCTAAGATTAAAACTTGGCTTGATCTTTGTTCTCTAGAAGATTCACACTCTGTGTTATTAATATAATTAATTATTTAATTTCCCTAAGTTTAAACTTAGGCTCCTCATTAAAATAATTAACTACTGTAATAAAAAAATTAATCAAGTGGAATTTCCACGAACGATTTCTGGGTTGTTTGAAATATTGGTGTCCAAGCCTCCTCACCAAGTTTGAGACTTAGATCACTTTCCAATGCTACAAAAATAAACAACCTTTTCACTAATGGATATGTATTTTTGATAAGACATGTTTATCACTAACTAATTAACTAGCATTTATTATATTTTATTGTGTTTATAACAAAAGTATTTTAAAATAAAGCATTAAAATTTAGGAGAACAGTCTACCAAAATAATTCACCCCACAATCCCTTAAAGATCAACAAATAATTATGGGGTGGATTGTGGTGGACCTCTCTATACTATGCTCAAGCCCAAGTGTTCCTAAATCCAATTGCACCACTTCCTTAGTTCACTGATTTCTTTGGAGTTCATCTCTCTATTATGTGGGTGATCGAGAAATTGTGGAACTATGTTAGTTTTTTGTTTGTTTCCCTCGTGCTCACTTGATGTTGAATGCTTGATGAGTTTACGAAGTCATTCAACCATCCTATTATGATGTTGGAGTTATCATATATATTCAAATATAGAACTTCAAATTCCCAATCCAGTTCTTATCTACAAGTAACTTTTCTCTATTATTTGTGGCAATACCCATGGTCATTTTAAATGAGAGTTTTGGGAAAAAATCCACCCCCCTACACCATTTATACCAATATTTTCTTGATAGGATCCATTAAAGTTACCTCTAGCACCTAAGGGATCATGATATGAGTGTATTAGTACTCTTGAAGGCTTAGGAAGTTTTGGAGACATATGATGCTTCCTAGTAGTTTTGAGCCTATAAAATATCATATGGGGCATGCTATATTATTCTAAAAGTTTCCCTCATTACAAGCAACCAATATGGACTACATTACCTCCAAAGTTAGGACTTAATTTGCATAAGATATGTGTAATATCCATTAATGAAGTGTAGAATTGATATTATCACCTATACATAACTAAGGATGCAAGAGAACCCTAGAAGAAACAACATGAGCTTCCTTGGTGAAGTGGGCAATGCAATGAGAGACTACTAATTGTTTCCTCATGCTTGTTACATAAAGGGAATTTTCCGGTTCCCTATCAACCTTATCGTTGCAAAGTGACCCAAGTGGGCTCTACCCCTTAATTCACATCCATGCAAACTTAATGAGTTTAGGGGGTGATGGAAATTTCCATAACTTTGTCCGCCACCATTGGTAAATGTCAAGATGAAGAGGATGACACTAAATAATATATTTTATTTTTAAATTAGATTTTCCCATCAATATTATTTCCCCCCCATAAAAGAGTCTCATCATTCCTTCTCAATCTATTCCCTCCTTGGGTGAGTTGTCTCCTGAAAGTAGTCCATTGGTTTTGTTCAATGTCTAGTAATGCAAGATATTGGGCAATGTACTATTTTTTAGTTCAAGAGCATGTGGAAACTACAATTTATTCAAGTGTCATAACCTATTTGAAGTGAAAAGTGTCTCTTAGTAAGGGAGGCATTTATATCCAAGATCATGACCAACCCATATGTCAAAGCCCAATGTTACATTTTTTATACCCCTTATATGCCAATAGAGGTCTATGATTTGATGTGCAATGAGTGGTGGCTTTGCAAAAATTGGAACCACCCCAATGTGATAACCTTTAGATGGAATCCAAGGAGGTTAGTTTCATGTCGAAACATTACAAGTAAGACAATTACTTGTGGACCATAGTAATGTGGAATTGAGGGACTAGGGTGAAGCAAATAAAATATTTTGTCTTTTTTATTTTACTCTTGTGGCTAGGTAGAAAATATTGATCCTACTTAGCATATGTTTTGGCTTTATAGGTATCTCAACGACGAGAAGGTCATCCATGAACATTATATGGGTGATGTGAACCATCTAAGATATTTAGATGCCCATTATATTTACCAAATAACATTTAGCATGAATTAGTCTATTGACACCTTTAATTATCACTAAGAATAGGAGATGGGATAGGGAATAGCCTTGCCAAAGGCCTAAGAAGGATGAGAAGAAGTGGATTGTTGTGCCATTGAATAAAATAGATAGGAGGTCAAGTTTATGCAAGCTTCGATGCAAGTGGAGGGCTAAGAGAACCCTACTTGGATGAAGATTAGCGTGATGTAGAGGAAACTTGCTTTGTCAAAGGATTTGGATAGGTTAATTTTGTGATGAAAGCCTATTTATGGTTGGATTTGATAGGGCAGAAAACCTATTGGGTTGTACCAATGGAATCTTGTATATCCCTCCCACAAATGAAACCATTTTTTCTTTGAAAATACTATCTGATATAATGGGCATAATAATAACAACTATGATGTTAGATATGAGCTTATATATGCAATTGCAAAGATATGGTGTGAAAATGATCAAATGAAGTGGGATTGCCTACATCTATAATGGTGAGAAAGAAAGTTGAGCACACAAAACCCTTCTTTGTATTGTAGGTTCCTTAATAACTTTGAGAAGATCCTTGTTGAGGGGGTCCCAAAATCCTAAGAACAACTTAATCTATAAGCCATATGGGCCCAATACCTCCCATTATGTCTTACCTAGGGAACACTCTGTTGATCAGCGGTTGTCATTGATGTCAACCCAAGCAGCACCAGGGGCTAACCCAATATTAATATATTCTAGGTCAATAATGCTTTTGATGGTTTCTACTTGTCGAGATGTTTCCGTTGATATATGGCACGCCATGTAATTCTTCACAGTTTGAGAGATATTCATGTTTGAAGTTTGTACCCCCAGTTAGTGGGCTAAAACCCCATGGGGTTGGGGCATGAGTCATTGAAAAGTCATAATTAATATTTTTTGTGCTCCTAAACTCCCTCCCACGTTCACTTGTTGAAGCCCCTCTCAACTTAAGCATTCATATAAATTGTGATCTTCATTTCCTCCTTATGGATGGGATTTGGCCATCTGAAACAGGTCATCGTGGAATTTTCGCTCTAACTTTCTTTCTACGAAGGCTCAGAAGCTGAAATTTTTATGAGGCAAAGCCAAAATCCTGAAGAAGCCGCAGTAAAAATTTCAGATCAAGTTGCGCAATATTTTTGGAGATATGATCTGTGGAAGTACGGGTTTTTGCAGGCTCCTGAAATTCATCTCAAAGAAGTGACCTTGGTAAAATCGTCATAACTCTCTCTCTCTAAGTATCAGATTGGAATTCCGTAAAAAGTGGCAGATAGTGCATAGTCTGTAGTTTTCTCTCTATCAATTTTAGAGGCAAATGAAGAAACAGTCACACGTGGCACGTCGTACAAGTGCACTCTTCTGAAACAATCCATAATTAGGGCAGTGTGAGAAATTGGGTATAACTCTCTCTTGAAGAATCCAAATTGGGTCAGACCTGTGGCATTGGAAAGAAGACTCAGAGGACTACTACAGGACCGAAAATCAGATATTGAGGATCTGAAATAACAGAGATACACCAGATTCAATATCGAGCTCCTAGAAGGCAAGAAAAAGCTAAATCATGTGTTGTCAAGGATTGCAAAGGACCAGACTTTCTACGGCAGAAAAGAAAAACAAGGTGCAACAAAGGGTAGCATGACAAGAGCAGCAACCAAGGTGCATAATAGTAGCAAGAAGTTCATCATATGAAGTCTTCAAGTGGGCAGCACTGCATACAATCATTGTAAAGGTATCATTGTACTTAGTCATTATAAATACATTATTGTACAAATTGTGCTAGTGTCTATCTGCCAAGGGTTGAAGAGGCAGTGTTGGGAGGTCTAGGATCATCATTAGGTGGTTGTATCAAAGTTGGGGTTATGGTCTAGTATATATTCTTCTTCTACATCATTCTATATCATTGTAAAGTGGACCATTTTCCCTGGTACGGGAGTCTATTCTTCTTTTATTCTTCTATAGGGTGGTAGGGTGGTGCTAGGGTGAGTTGTAGCTCATTGGGTGTTGGGGCATCCGTTCAATGACTACTGAAGAATCTCGGGCGTTGGAGCGTCCATCCAGTGGGAGCTGGAGAAGAATGCTTTTCTAAATTCTAGGAAGTTGGAGCTTTATTTTCAATTGGAGTTGAAAAGAATTATTAGAAAAGCATTAGGTGGTTTTTGTCCCGGAGTGGGTTTCCACCTTAAAAACTGTGTGCATTTGTGTTCCTCTTGTTTGCTACTACCATTGTACAAACACTGATAATAATTGAAGATTAACTAATGCTCTAATTGAAAGAAATACTGATTCACCCCCCCTCCCAGTATTTCCAACACACTCGAGTTTAATTATTCTAGAGGGGGGCATAAGAGATGCTTCTGAGAGTCTCATTAGGAGGTAGATTGTATAATTACTTGAAGTGGCTTAACACAGTTGAGCTAACAACGTTAAAAGGCTCATACAACAACCCCCATATGATCTATGATCCGCCATATGGTGTTGTATGCTTTTTGAGTTGCTACTTAATAATGAAAAAAGAAGTGTTTTCTCACTTGTTTGAAGCCATGTGGATTTTATTTCATCTTCCATTAGGCCTCTTCCCAAGTCAGAAGTGAGTACCTATCCCTTTCTAGGTCTCTAACTCTTGTTTCTAACTATTGGGAATAGGGTTGTTGTGGCTTACTTGATCATAAAGAATTGAAATTTGTTGTTCTACAATCTTTATCCTTGAGGAAACATCACCAAAGTTATTTGGGAACCATTTCTTTTATAACCCTTTGATATTGATCGAGTTCCCTTTCCATTTAGGCATGAAGTCTCTTTCGAATCTATTGAAAGAGGGACTTGTTGGAAAATTCAAAATGGCAACTATTATTTCCAATTTTCCTTAAGCTTAATATTTTCTTCTGAACTTTATTAATCTTATTTATTTCTTTAGTTATATATTTTCATCACACAAATATCAAGAGTGAAACAGTCACAATAGAGGACACAAAAATTAGGATCTTAGCCAGGGAAAACCCCCTCCAAGGGGAAAACCCAAAAAACTCTTCTCTTCTTATAGAATCTGCTTCAAATGAGACATAAAGGCCCAAGTCCTAGACCAAAGTCCTCCAAGTACCAAGACAACCCTTCAAGCAAGTCCTCCTTAGATCTTGCTCCAACCATCTTCAAAACTGCAACTTTGACCTGCTAGCTTCAATACTGCAAGTCTTCTGCAACTTCAATCTTGCAACAGTTACACAAAAAACCTAAGACACTTTTGAAATCTTCCTTTGAGCAAAAAAAGTATTCCCAAGGTCAACGAGGTTCAAATATAACACTCGCTTTTCTTGCAACCTCATGTTGCACCTGTAACTTGAATCTGCAATTTCTACCCTTATAGGAAGTTGCAGAAACCCTATATTTTGCATGTGTGAGAGATATGGAGCCCAAAAAACAGAAATTTCACTTCCTCCTTGGATTCCTCTATCCTTCTAGACCTTCAGTCTTCCTTCTTCTAGCTTACTAGCTACAAATCCAATTCTTCCCTTAGAGATCAAACTTCTTGGTGAGTGAGTGACAAATGAGGTTGAATTGCTTCATTATATAGCCTTTCCAAGGGGTTGAATTCCCTCCTTTAGGTCGACTTGTACTTTTGGAGTTTCCGAGACTTTTTAGACTAAAAAATAATTATTTTCCCAATTATATTTTACACAGAAGGGTCTTATAAACATGATGTTAACTCCTTTGACTCATGACAATAAATCCTAACACCAAACATACCCTAGAAGCATGAAGAAGATGCTTTTACCTAGAAGACCATAAAAAAAGAGCATGAAAAACATGCTTTAATAATAATAAATTTTTATTTTCTTCTTTTGTTTGTTACATAAGATACATATTGAAATGAGTACAACAACAATTATGAAGATCAAAACTAGTTACATTTTTAACACTCCCTCTTAACTAGGGAGCTATTCATAATTGTACAATTAGTACAACATCATTCTCAAACTGAAGAGTTCTCATAAGAAGAGTCAAATTGATAAGCCAAACTGTAAGCATCATCATTATGACCAACACTGTCTCTGAGGCCTAACTAGACACACTCTACTTCATTCAAGAGCATTATGTTGGGTGGCTTTACATGTGATACTGCACTAGCTCTACAAGGCACATATTCCATCCAAATGTTCACAATGTATGTCCTTTTAGGACTATTCTCATCTTGGATCTCCAATCCAGATTCCTCAAAGAATATCAGTCATCTTTGACCACTCTTCTCTTGGATATATGTCCTATCCTCAAAGAGTTTCAATGCCTTTCCTTTCTTGGATTTTCCATTCTCTCTTCATTACCTGAAGACGAGAATGCACATGTGATGTTCAACATCACTCCCTCTCAAGCAAAGAGGATAACCCTATTCTCTTTCTAATCAAAGAATAAATCCTTGCTCCTATTCAAGGAGACTTCTTAACTCCCTCTCAAACCTAGAGGAGATTCTTGACTTCCTTTCTAATTGGGAATTCATATCCACAAGATTTCTAGCTTGTCTTCATAATAGTATTTCTTTTATAGTTTACTAGATCCCTCTTTTTTCTCCACATCTCATCGTATCGAGCTTGCTTCCTTTTGAGGTATCATGGAACCATCTTCACTCTTTAAGCTTGTGACAAGATCCATGCTATTTTTCTTCCTCATCGCTTTAATCTTCGACATGAAGGCATTGTATTTGATCTTTTCAAACTTCAAGCTAATTATAGCTTCCTTATGAAAGTGATTTCCTTTGACCGTCGGGTTATCTTTTCGCATTGCTACCTTTCAATCCCAAGATGGAAATATCTTGACTTCACAGTTTCCAGGTATCATATATTGAGCTTCCCTCAACATTCTTCATATAGTTGAACTAGCTTCCACTTTCATCATGTATTCCTACAACATTCTTTCAGGTAGAAAAATAATATATGTTAACCAGATAACCAATAATTGAAAATAGACTCACCTCCTCATGATGACCTTCTCGTCCAAACATTAACATCCTAATGGCCCATCTCCACTTGAATATTCCTTCATGTGTCAGAGTGCCCAAGGATCAAACTTGATTACCAAGTTACAACTTTTTTCTTCCAGATATTATACTGGATGTTAATCATTATTTTATATATAATCTAGAGAAAATATTAATTATATATTCATCCTTGGGTAAGTCAATTTTTTTTCTCTAAAACATCACATAATCATACAAAGCATGTCAAAAGATACTACCCACGTGAATCGTATCCAAGAGTCACTATCAATGTGCATTCATATGCTTCTTATACCATCATCTAGTTATATATCTCATAATGGACCTGTAACTTTGTCCATTGCATTCCTTCATCCTTTAACAATATTGTTTCCATATTACATGGAATGTATACTAACCTTGTCATAATGCTTCTCCAAGAACCTCCAAAATGATGGTTCTTATAGGATCATAATGATCCACCTTAGCAAAATGACTACTCCTAACATAGTGTTAGATAATTCCCGGATGAAAAATATGGAAAATGGTCTATCTATCTTCTTAAAGACCACATGATTCCTGCAAAGCAACTTAACCAAGTAGACTCTACATATGCTATTATCACATTCTTCTCTCTACGATGTTATGCAAAATCAAGACTCTTCTAAAGTAAACAAAAATGCATGTTATCATAAAGGAAAGACCAATTTTACCAAGAACCTGAAAAACAAAATGTCTTATTTAATAGTAAAGATATTTCACTTCTTCTTCGACTTCTTCTCAGGGTATCCTACTTCCTCAACTATGAAAGCCTCGCTTCTTTCCTTTCTATTGTTGTATTTTTGGCTTGGACAATCCCTTTTATAGTGTCCATATTCATTGCACTTAAAACATTAAACCTTGGACATATCTTTCTTCTTGGATTTTTTGCACTTTCCTTTATTCGACTTCTTGACTTGTGCTAGAAAGGCTTGAGACTGCTCATCTGATCCAATGTCATCTTTTACCTTGATCCTTGATTCTTCTAAAATAATTTGTGCCCACAACTCATCAAAGGGAGTTGAATCTTTCTTAAAGTAGATGCTTGTTGCAAAGCTGCTTCATTCTAGTGGCAATGCATTTAATACACAGATTGTCATTTCTTAATCAGAAATGATCTCTCCAAGCCCCTGCAAGTGATCTATTTATTGAGATATCTTCATTAGAAAAGATGAAATGTCCTCATCCTTTGAATTATTCATCTTGTATAGTTTATTCTGCAAAGACATATTTTTCTTGATGTAATTACAGAGTACAAGTTCATTGTTATAAATATAATTCATAACTAATAGAATAAATACAAATAAATGTAATTACTAAATAGTAAAATAAGGATTACGTTAAGTAGTCATTAATTAACTGAAAAGGCATGTCTAAAAGATATGCCCAATCATGAAAGGTCACCTGCATAGGTATATAAGCGGGGCCTCATTGTAACATTTATCAATCACATATACATTTTATATATTAATAAACTATTACTACAAATACCCCTTGTGTATTTTTACATTAAAGTCAACAAGCTATCAGTTTTGTTGCTTCAGTGGGATCAGAGCCATGTCGCACAATATAGTCTTATGAGCCTATGAACGTAGTTTACGAGCCTATGAACATAATTTACCGTACAATGTGCCATTACGTGCAGATCCTGAAGAAAGTGAGCAGATTCGAAAAATTCCAGAAAAGCTTGAGCAATTAGAAAAGTCATGTACAAAAGCTACAACTCATTTTAAGAAAGGTTATGAAGAAATCCATAATAAAGAATATGATACTGAAAATGAAGATGGTGAAGAATATGAAGTTGATATAGATCAAGATGGTCAAGATGTGGATGAGAATGATGTAGATCAAGATGATGATGTTCCCTTGCATATGAGGTTTCAGGTAAAACAGTCGAAAAAACCACTCAGTGAATGTTCTCCTATGCGTAGTGTTGATTCCAAGGATGAAAATCTTTTAGCATTAGGACACAAACCAAAATCTCCTAGTGAAAGTTCCCCCATGGATAGTGATGTAAATAATGTATGCCAAAAAAGAAAAACTTTGTTGTTGGATCCAGGTGATGGAAATCTTACAATTGCTACTAAAGATAATAGTCATCAAGCAAATGTATATTCCCGTGGAGAAAATTTCCAAAAGTTCCATGTATACGAGTTGTCAAACAATGGGAAGTATTTTGCTTCTGCATCAGAAGATTGTTCAACAATAATTTGGGAGATAACCGAAGGGAATTCCTTCTCCATGAAACATAGATTAAGTCTACACCCAAAACCAGTTTCATTTGTTGCATGGAGCCCTGATGATAAACAGTTGCTTACATACAGTATTGAGGAGGTTGTTAAGCTTTGGAATGTCAAGATTGGCGAATGTAAACCGACCTATGATAAAGCCAACAATGGATTCACTTCCCGTGGTTGGTTTCCAGATGGTAAACGGTTTATCTCTGGCAGAGTTGATAAACACATTTACATATGGGATCTTGAGGAGGAGGAGTTGGATTCATGGAAAGGACAAGAAAAGACAATCGACAAAGAAGTACTCAATACTGCAGAAATTCTTCGTCTGAATGTTCCCATGGCGATGAAGGTAACCCTTGATGGCTTCAAAGATTCAAATTCTAAAACAAGACATCCTGCCATAAATGATGTGGGAACATTTGAGAAAATGGACCATACTGGTGATGCTGTGTTCAAGGAGTTTAAGAAGCACCAACGCCACGAGCAACTCTTGGGTGCAACAACACAGCGCTGGAAATTCAAACACTCAAAAGTCCAAGCCAACATAGCCAAAGCCCCAAAAGTTTATACCACAGTTACCAATTTTGGCGGAATTGGGTTGAAAATGATTGATGAGTTTTGAAACCCGCGTCTCGCTAAAAGAAAAAACGTCCATGCTGCCATCGGCCTGATAGTCCACCATAGCCCATTCTCCATGGTCCGGAAAACCAACGAGGACTGTTCTAAAATTATGAACTTGTTCCAGCCTTCGAGGGAATCGACAGATTGTTCCACTGTACCGACCACAATAAGGAAGGATGTAGATACTCTCTGCTCTATTCTATTTAAGTATGTGGATTTTTCGGATCCTCCGAAACGGAAGACATGTGTTCAAAGTGTTACAAAGACCATCTTCTAAAACTTAAAGTAAACGCATCTGACGCTAGCGAGTCTAAACCTGGGCGATGTTTTAGTTGCAGAAAGCGCGTGGATTAACATGTTTTAAGTGTCGTTGCGGAAACACATATAGCGGTGTCCACCGATATGCGGAGGAACATGGTTTTTCATTCGACTATAAGACGTGTGGAGGACGAAGCTCTGTAATGGCGGAGGTTGGACAACTTATCCGTCAAATTCATAATCATTGCACCGGTTTTTTTGAACCTTCGTGTGCCTTTGATCCGATTCTTCGATATATATATATATATATATATATATATAATTATAATGATAAGTTAAATTATTTAATTCACCAAATAAAAAAAAAAAAAAAAAAAAAAACAAAACAACAACAACAACAACAACAACAACTACTTTATAAAGTTATTATAATTTAACTTTATTTAATTATAAAGTTATTTTATAATTAATATATATATATATATATATATATATATATATATATATATATATATATATATTATATTAAAATATATATATATATAAAAGAAGAAGAAGAAGATAACCCTAAATTCAAGACCAATATCGCCCGCAAAATTATACAAGATGAGGTACCAGTAACATCAAGTTATAATCATATTTGACAAGGTGATAAGCACAAAATGAATATAGCTTTGAGGACAAAGCTTTTCAAAGGAGGAAATGTTATGAATATAATTCATAACTAATAGAATAAATACAAATAAATGTAATTACTAAATAGTCAAATAAGGATTACGTTAAGTAGTCATTAGTTAACTGAAAAGGCATGTCTAAAAGACATACCCAATCATGAAAGGTCACCTGCATAGGTATATAAGCAGGGCCTCATTGTAACATTTATCAATCACATATACATTTTATAAATTCATAAATTATTATTACAAATACCTCTTGTGTATTTTTACATTAAAGTCAGCAAGCTATCAATTTTGTTGCTTCATTCACTAGCATATCATACATAACCTTGGAGGTTTTCAAATTTGCAACAAATGGAACAAGAGGATCCTTGATTGATTCAACTATGATCCTTGGTGCCCTTATTTCCCATTGCTTGTATTTTGCTAGTTCTTGAGTCTTGTCTTTGCTAGGTTCAGTGATTTCCCCAGTTACATATTCCATTACCTCATGCTCTATTAGTGTCAAGTCAATTATTTTCTTCCATGCTAGGTAATTTGATGCTCCAACAAGCTTATTGCTCTCCTTGCAGAAAGAACCCATATGACTAGTAGATTCAGACATAGAGTAATAATATGGTACTTGTTAACCAATATTCTCTTCTTCCTTGATGATGTCTTCAACCTTTCTTGATTCCTTCAAGACCTTTGAAGAAACTTTTAAAAATGTCCTTGAAAGATGTTCCCTAGTATTCCTCCAACAACAACTTTCAAGAGTGATGAATGATACCAAGATCCTTTTGATGATTCCTTCAAAGATGCCCTTCAATGAGCCTTTAAATAGATCTCCTTTTTCTCCAGAGACAACCTTTCTTGTAGTCTTTCTCTCAAGCATTCCTTTGATGAGAGCTTGATGTAGTAGAAACCCTCCTTCCAGATTGATCGGTCTTCTACTTATTTTCTTTCTTGAAAAGAAAACCCTTCTTTGTTTTCACAACATGACCTTTCTAGTTTCCTTCTCATTCACCTTTGCTCTAATACCATGTTAGAAAATTCAAAGTGGCAGCTATTAATCCCAATTTTCCTTAACCTTAACATTTGCTTGTGAACTTTATTAATCTTCTTTAGTTCTTTAGTTCAATATTTTCATCAAACAAATATCAAGAACGAAATAATAACAATAGGGGACGTAGAAATTAGGCTCTCAGTTAAGGCAAAATCCCTCCAAGGGGAAAACCCAAAAAAATCTTCTCTTCTTATAAAATCTGCTTCAAATGAGACACAAAGACCCAAGTCCTCCTCCAAGTACCAATTCAACCCTTCAAACAAGTCCTTCCTTGATATTGCTCCAACCAGCATCTACTACAACTCTTCTGCAACTTCGATCTTGTAACAACTACACAAAAACCCTAAGACAACTCTTCCTGCAATCATCCTTTGAGAAAAAAAAGTGCTCCCAAGGTCAATGAGCTCCAAACATAATACTCGCTCTTCATGCAACTTGATGTTGCACCTGCAACTTGAATATGTAATTTTGACCTTTCTAGGAAGTTGCAAAAACCCTAGATTTCACGCGTGTGAGAAAGACGAAGCCCAATAAACAAAAAAAAAAGCATTTTCGCATATTCCTCTTGCCTTCTAGACCTTCACTCTTCCTTCTTCTAGCTTCCCAGCTACGGATTGAATTCTTTTTTTATAGATCAAACTTCTTGGTGAGTGAGTGACAAATGAGGTCGAACTGCTTCTTTATATATCCTTTCCAAGGGGTCTAATTCCCTCCTTTAGGTCAACTTGAAGCTGCCAAGGTCAACTTGTACTTTTGGAGTTTCCAGACTTTTTAGACTAAGAAATAATTCTTTTCCAATTATATTTTCCCCGGAAGGGTCTTATAAACATGATGTTGACTCCTTTGACTCATGACAATAAATGCTAAGACCTAACAAACCCTATAAGCATGAAGATACCTAGAAGACCATAAAAAAGAGCATGAAACCCATGCTTAAATAATAATAAATTTTTATTTTCTTCTTTTGTTTGTTACATAGGATAAATATTGAAATGAGTACAACAACAATATGAAGATCGAAACTAGTTACATTTTTAACAAGACTCGGTTAGATTTGACAAGGTGAAGGTAGCTACAGGGCTCCACCTAATGGGGTGGGATTTGTTGTGGGAGGGAGATTGGCTTGCAACCTTATCAAGTTCTAAAATGATGGAAACATGATTTGAGCCTCCATTCAAAACCACCCCTAAATTGCACCTATGGATCTAGGCAAGGAGGGATTCCTTGACAAGGATTCAATCAAGACATTTACCTATGAAATCCTCTCAAGGATGATTGCTGGCACAAGTATCCATATTGGAGATAGGCTTAATGTCTAGAAAGACATCAACAAGAGGATTGTTTTAAGCCCCACCAGCCCATTTATCTTTTCCATCTCGAATCAAGTTAAGGGTTCCCTCCACCCCCTCAAGGTGACATTGGGGGAGTCTAAGAGGCCTTTGCTAGATAAATCTTACCAACACTCCTATTTGTTGATATTCGGCCCATCAACATTAAGAAGGTCCATGTTGTGGTTGATCTTGTCCAAAAAACTAGTGATATACATGCAATTGTGGGATTTTACACATTTCACGAGGTGATGATAGGGCTTTTGTGCCATGTCTAGACCTCCATATTAGTGTTGCAAATATATGTAATTTCTCTTGATATATTTGATTTTATTTGAGTTTTTAGACTACCAATTTTAATGATAATTTTTATGTTTGTTGATATTTTCTCCAATATTTACCAATGCTTATTTTTAGACCCTTGATGATATACTACCTCAAACAATATTTGTTGCATTGCTTTTGATAGTCTAGTGGAACCTGTGCACTCAAAGTTCCAACTAGGAAATATTTTTGGAGAGAGAATTCACAAATGACCCCCAAAATTCATGGTTTTCTTAGACAAGAAAACCATCCAACCTATGTGCATTTATAGTTATGTAAAGGGATTGAAGCTTTTGGTTGAATCCCAAACATCTCTTGTTGATGTAAAGCAATATCGTTTTGTAACCTAGAGGCCTTCAAGTGCTCCAAGTGCCCCATTAATAAATGTCTTCCTTGTTGGACCTCAATGCCCACCTATGCTATTGACTTAGTCGTGTTTGATTTTAAAACTATTGCTTTCTTATCAAGTGAAAAGTATATGAGATTATCCCTAGGCCTCCTGATAATGCTATCGAGTGACACTAGTGGAATTCCTAGGTTTTGATCCATCTTACATTAAGAAGGTGATGTAGAACGTTGGGGGGTGGTGAAATAGTAGAGGGGCTAGAAAGGGTAGAATGGACAAATAGTGAGTTAGGGTTGGAAGTTTCCTAGATATTGGCCAAGCACTTTTGTTATTCTAAATCCTCCTTGAGCTTGTTCAAAGGAAATAGTTAATGAATCTTTTCAAGGAGCCATTGTCTTAGTTGGGATTCATTTTTAGATGGCCACACTGTGGCTATGTTGAGATTATCCAACACACATCTAATTTTGGAATTGCAAGTATGCTTGGGAGGGTTGGTACTTTGTTTGGGACACTTGACCTCTATTGGAAGGTTGCTTTATTAGGTATGTCGACTCCACCTTCTTCATTTTAGAGGTGCTTGGCATTGCATTAGAACTGTCACCCCATTTATTTTATGGAAACTTAGTTGTGAAGTTGTCCAATAGTTGTCCCTTAATTTTTCTTTTAGAGAGACATTTTGTTGATTTAAATATTCAATTTATAGCTAAGAGCTCTTTCCTCAGAGGCATGCGAGACATTTCTTGGTTGAGGCACAATTTGACTCAAAGATTCTTCTCTTGTCCTTTAGGTAGACTGACACTCATTTGCACATTAATCTATAACATTTTCTCATTAGTATTTGCAATGCCTTTCCAAAAACAAAAACAAAAACAAAAGATATATATCAAGATTTTTATCCATCTATGCTTGTTAAATTGTATGGAAAATGCTTCTCTTGCGAAACAATTGGATAAACCGATATCAAAAATCTAGATGTTCTAATACTAGAAACTAAACATTCAAAACTTAATTTGTAGATCAATTTTTCTAATGCTAAACTACAATCATAACATGATTTTATAACAAAAAATTAATTGCAAGGCATGCACCCTGTCAAGCACGACATACATTCTTCTGAAAAATGGGAAGTTATGTAACTATTAAAAGTTATATCACATGCATAATTTTCCCTTGGGTATCTGATTATGTTGTAACAATGAGCCTCCAGTATAATAGAATACCCCATTATTGCAAAATTTAAAACAAGTACAAATAGGGGTCAGATCTTGCCACTCTCAACTAGAAGATTTGGGTATTTGATTATGTTGTAACAATGAGCATCCAATATAATAGAATACTCCATTATTGCAAAATTGAATACAAGTACAAATAGGGATCGGATCTTTCCACTCTCAACTAGAAGATTAACAACTCCTCTAGTCATATATGTTTTTATTTCCATTTTGAACCTCTAAAAACTCTCTTCCAAAAACAACAATATTTTTATTAAAACATATAACTTACATTGTTATATCAAATAAATAGTGACGAAAGAGCCGAGTAAATTGAATATACATAAGCTTCTTGTCTAATATATGACAACCCTTCATAACACTAAAAATATGAAGACGGTCAATGGAACAAGTAATAACTAAATATTTTCACCATCTCACTCCTATGGATCAGTCAGTTTGTAATGATGGTGGAATCCATATGTACCCATGAGTTTGCCTATATCCCACTCGAGTTAAAAGTTCGTCTGCCTCTTTAGGTCCCCGGCTCCCTGGTGTGTAAGTGTTGGGTTTGATTTCTCCATTATCAATACGATTCAATAACGGGGTAAAGATCTCCCATGCCACCTGTCATACCAAAACACAGGTAGCCATTACACATTGTTAGTTAATGCTAAGGCACATATACTAAATTCTATGGTGTATTCTAATATCTCCACTTAGATAACTTGTGCAATTTTACGTAGACAACTTTTTAATGCTAACTTCAAATGAGATATCATAAAAAGAATCAATGAACCATAAAATGAAATTTGTTATTAACATTGATACAACTACAGAAAAATTCCAGCGTAGTCTTTGACAACTTTTTAGGTATCATGCAAAATGTGAGAACAAGTGGATCTTGAATTCTTGAACACGAAGTATACAACAATTTGATTTTGCCATGCAAACATGAGGACCAATTCCTTCCATTCAAACATTAGCAATCTATAGGTAAATATAATAAGTCAATGTCACTAATGTTTTTCCATATCTAGGAACATGAATAACCAAAGTTGGAACTCCATGTATGTTGCATAATGAGAATAACTCTCATGCATAGAATTATGTGTGTGTGAGAGAGAAAATGTATGGCAAGTCTCCATCATCAAAAACATGTCTATTTTAATAAAGAAAGCACATCAAGACCATTTGAATTTTATTGAATAATTGTTTATTTGAATCTTAATGGAGGCTACATTATTGGAAAACTCAAAAAACATCTACCATCATGAAAGAAATTGCCTTTGCATCTACATATCAATCTACACCTATTGTATTTTGAACATCAAGGATGTCATGGGCTTTGACCATTGGTTAATAATTGAAATCAATGAAATCCAAATATATTGATAATTGAACATTAGAAAGTTCAAAGTTGCAAGTGATTTTTTTACCAAGGAGGAATTCTTCCATATATATCTTTCTAGCTAGCTAGATCAATTAGAGAGATTAGGAAGCACCAGTGTTGTGACTGCATGTAATGTTCTCTTAATTTACATTCCTATTAAATTTGCAATAAATTGTGTGGCTTTTCAGGTTGCTAAATATGCATAAGAAAACTCCTTTGCGAAGGAGTCACTACATATCATGTTCAACGATCTAAGTACATATCTTCCCTTAAACTACCTTCACACTCACAATACAATAATACTTGATTTATCCTTACATTTAACTATATAATTATCTTATACCTTGAATGCAGAGACATATAGAAAAAATGGAAAATAAAGGTACAATCCTATGGTGCATGTTGCACAAGAGAAAATTTGAGTTGTTTCGTTGCTTATTCTACCAGATTCTAGAATATTACCACTCAAAAGTTAGGATTAAGAGAATTTCAACATGTCAAGTAGAAATTTATGAGAAGACTCACGATTTTCCCCAATTGGAAGTAGTTTGAGGTACCTTTGTGTACAAATTAGGTGGGAAATGCTACAACTAGGCACTGTTTAATCTCTAAACACAAGAAAATTTGAGAAGTAATAACCCATACACAAGATCTTTTGACAAGTGGCATGACCACCAGAATGATCATTGCAAATGTTAGTATGGTGTTCTTTGAGTACTTTCTCAGCCTATTGTTTGTCTAGGCAACCCAAAAGAAAAAGAAGAGTAACAAAGGAACATTTGAAAAATGCTTCTTTTATAGATTATAATAATATATCCCTAAGCAAGCAAGCAAGAAAACACACCTTTTTCTTAAAAAAAATGTTCTGAGTGTATTCTTGCAAAGTAACGATGCCATGGTGGGATTTCCCTAGGTGATGATTTAATGACATTGAAATATTGCTAGACATCACCACGGGGTGGGGTTGTATTTGATGATGTAAGTACCATTGGTTAATAATTGAAATCCATGAAATCCAGATACATTAATAATTGAACATTAGAAAGTCAAATTTTCTAGTGATTCCTTTACCAAGGAGGAATTCTTTTGTATCTATCTTTCTAGTGAGAATACTTTGAGAGATTACGAAGCACCTTTGTTGTGCCTGCATGTAATGTTGTTCTCTTAATTTGCTTTCCTATTAAATTTACAATAAATAGCATGGCTTTTCAGGTTGCTAAACATGCATATGAAAAATCTTTGCAAAGTAGCCACTGTGTATCATGTTCATTGATCTAAGTATATATCATCCCTTAAACTTCCTTCACACTTACAATATAACAATACTTGATTTATCCTCACATTCAACTATATATTATCTGATACCTTGAATGCACAGGTAAATACAAAAAGTTCAAAATAAAGGTACAATCCCATGGTGCACACTACAGAAGTGAACATTTAAGTTGTTTTGTTGTATATTCTATAATATTCTAGAATATTCTTACTCAAGAATTGCGATCAAGAGAATCTCAACTTGTCAAGTAGAAATTTTATGAGCAGGCTCAACATTTTCCTTAATTGGAAATAATTTGAGGTCCCTTTTGTTGAGATTTTGGGGTAGCATCGGGTGTGCTCTAGCTCCAAAACTTTGTGGAGGGGCTAAGACACACAAGATCTCCAAAACCCAGAAAGAGTTTGGAGAAATTTCATCTGTTGTTGAAGTTATTCTAATAATTAATTTTTTTAATGAGAACCCTAAGTCTAACTTAGGGAATTAGAAAAATTAAAGTGAATTAATTAAACACATGTGATGAAATGTTCTAAGTGACGTGGTTCAAGCAATATTTTAATCTGAGCCTTCGATTGGAGATTAGATCACAGTCATTGGTTTTCCAACGAGAAAAGTAAAAGAGAAAGGCTTGGGGCAGTTGGAGGAAACACACACACAGGCAGAGCACTGAAGCTAAGTCAATTTTTTGGGGTGGGGTTTGTTGAGGAATTCGAAGAGAGTTTGCAATGCAGTGAGGGGCAGAGATCGGCAAGGGATGATCTGATCCAAGGCCGAGAATACATCAGCAGAGAGATAGTGAGTACCAGACAACGCAGAGCAAGCCAGGAGGACATAGTTCAGCCAACACCAAGCAGAGGCTGCGTAAGCCCAGCGAACGCAACGCTGGGGTAGCACAACACCAGCTAGGGTGATGCAAGCATAGCCAAGGCGGTGCAGGGGCATCGCATCACCAGTGAGGGTGATGCAATGGGGACACTGGCCAGTGAGGGCTAATGCAGAGGCTGCAAAGGCAGCATTGAGGGTTCTAATGGGCCAGAAAGGGCTCGTTATCTATAAATCTCGATTGAGGGTGTGATTCGGCCATATTTTTTGTCTCTGAGTGAAAGGTACAAACTGCTGTGTAATTTCTCTGTAGGGCCAACCATTTCTGGTGCGCAGAATGTTGTATTCAGATTCCGCATAATAATAAAGCCCTCTAGAGTTGTGGCACCGGTTTTCTCACATTGGGTTTTTCTGGGGACATTTGTCCGAAAAATTTGTGTAATCTTGTCACATGTGCATATTGTTCAGTAAATGATTTGTAGATGTGTAGGCTGCAGCATATGTCTGCTTTAATGTTTTTCTGAATACTTCAGTTAAATAACTTTTTAAGTTAAATAAAAGGTAGGGAAGTAGATATAGACACAAAGTTTAAAAAAAAAGGTAGCGAAGTAGATACAGACACTGCAGTAGGGTTTCTGTTTTGAAACTTTCACATGGTATCAAAGCATTGCAGATCAAGTTGATCCACCAGTAGAGCAGCTGAAGAAAATTTCTCCAGAGAGGGCAGCTGAAGCAGTAGAGTTCCAGAGGAGGGTAGCGCAGCACCAGGAGGGACACATCCCAGCCAGGCTAACGCAGAGGCCACGCAGAGCCATCTGAGTGACGCAGAGGCAGCGCAGAGCCCTCCAGACTGACGTAGGATCAGCCTACGCTGCGCTGAGCCAGTCTGCTCATACAGAGGCCAGCCAGAGGGACGCAGTCCGTGTGGAGATTGTTGTGCAGTGTGCCAAAGTCTGGAAGCAGAGCTTCTGATCTTCAAAAGTTGTTGGTGTGGCACAGGTTCTATCGGTGCAGAACAGTGCCTAGTAAAGGTGACAAGAGCAGGAGGAGAACAGTTGCTCAGTAGATTTGTGCCAAACAGATCTGAGATTCGATCAGGAGGGTGATCGTAGAGGACTGATTCAGTTGTTTTGGAGGAGAATTTTTGGGAGGGAAATCAGTTGTTAGAGGGAGCACATTGTCTAGAGGGTTCTTTCGCCAAGAAACCCAGATCCAGTCCATTGCTGAGCGTAGCAGAAGCGGGAGGGAGAAGAGTTTGTGATCCGACAGATTGAGCATAGATGGTTTCTCATGGACTAAGAGATCAGGATAGGTTGGACGGTGTCCAACTTTGTTATCTGGAGGGCCAGGATCCTGACAATCTTGGATGAGTACGACATCAAGGACCATGCTGAAAATGTCCTAGTTGTGCCTACCGATGCAGATCCCCTAAATAAATTCAACAAGAATCAAGCGCGGGCTAAGCGCTTGATCATGGATAGAGTCAAGGAACACCTGGTTCCACATATTGCCGGCAAGAACACAACAAATGAAATGTGGACAACTTTGAACACGATGTATCAAGGAAGCTACGTCTAGAGGAAGATGCTTCTGGAGAATCAGATGCGGTTGTTCCAGATGCAGAAGGGTGAGGAAATCAATCCCTTCCTCTTTAGACTTCAGACTATCTGGGACCAACTGATCGCCCTCCGAATGAAGGGCTCTTGGTGAGGACTGCCCTGAATGTAGTCACCGATGAATGGGAAACATTTGTCCAAAGCATCTTGGGTAGGACAGCGTTACCATCCTGAGCAAACATGTGGGAAATCCTCCGTCAGGAGGAAATCAAGAGAATTACCAAGAGGCAAAGCAACAATGGTGGAGTCAAAGTAAAGAAAGAGGAGGAGGAGGATGTAGCCCTTGCATCAAAGGGACAGAGGCAGCAAGGGAAGAAGAAGAGGGACCTATCCAAGGTTTGGTGCTTTAATTGTGGCAAACTTGGACACTTCGCCAGCACTTGTCCTCAGAAGAAGGTCAAGGGATCTCTAATTCCAAGGCAGTAGCAGCAAAAGGGGACAATGGTAGTGACGATGACGTAGCCATGAGTGCACATGAACCAAGGAAGTGGGGCGATATTGATCTGTAGAGCAGTTACAGATGGGAGGCAGGATCCTTAAGGTGCCCAAACTCTTGGATCACATACGTGCTATGGGAGCCTTAAGACAATAGCAAGATGACTGGAGCAGTGGGTGTAGAGAGCATGGAGAAGTAGAGGCAGAGATGGGACGTTGAAGTCTACAACAATGCAGAGGAGAGGCAGAGGCAGTGCTTACGCGGTGCAGTGCAGCAGACAACATAGTGCTTCAGAGAGATAACACAACACAGCAGCAGAGGGAGCTTCAGTGATGAGTTGCAGCCCAACTGACTTGTCTGTCCGTTGACTAGGTGATGGTCCTTCAGTTGCTTACTTCTTAGCAACTTAGTTGCAGTGCAACAGTTAGCAGTGGCAGTGCTATGGGCAGCATGATGCAACAAATTGAGAGGGAGCTGCAGTACATATGTGGCAGTGACATGGGCAGCAGTACAATGGCAACAACGATGTGGATAGAGGGCAGCAGGCCAAGCATCAGCAACGCAGAGACTGATGCCGAGATCAGGGGATGCTTCAGTGTGGAAGTATTGCTAGAGCACACTCCTCGCTAAAAGGGAGTGTTTAGATTTTGGGGTAGCATCGGGTGTGCTCTAGCTCCAAAACTTTGTGGAGGGGCTAAGACACACTAGATCTCCAAAACCCAGAAAGCGTTTGGAGAAATTTCATTTGGTGTTGAAGTTATTCTAATAAAAAAAATTTTAATGAGGACCCTAAGTGTAACTTAGGGAATTAGAAAAATTAAAGTGAAATAATTAAACACATATGATGAAATGTTCTAAGTGACGTAGATCACTCAGTCTTTTAATTTGAGTCTTCGATTGGAGATTAGATCACGGTCGTTGGTTTTCCAACGAGAAAAGTATAAGAGAAAGGCTTGGGGTCAGTTGGAAGACACACACACACAGGCAGAGCACTTAAGCTAAGTCGAATCTTCGAGGCGGTGTTTGCTGAGCAATTCGAAGAGAGTTTGCAATGCAGTGAGGGGTAGAGATTGGCAAGGGATGATCTGATCCAAGTTTGAGAATACAGCAGTAGAGAGGCAATGAGTACCAGACAACGTAGAGCCTGCCCGGAGGACGCAGTTCAACCAGCACCACGCAGAGGATAGCGCAGAGGCAACGCAGCACTAGTGAGAGTGACACGGTGGGGACGTGATCTAAAATTAATCTGAAATAATACTGAAGTGGAACTGAATATTTGCCAACAGTGAATTGATTGTTAACTCGATCGCTTAGTGTGGAAGACTGAAGGAAAGCAATTGATTTTATGACTTAAACTAGAACATAAGAAGCATATTAAACATGAATTTGCAGCAAAGAACAGAGATAGAAGACAACAAACATATCCTTAGCAGCCCAGCAGCAACCATATCCAAAGAATCCTAAGAAGCAGCATCCTAAAAAGAATTGTCCTAAAACACAAAAGGGTCTTAAGAAAATAAAAACAAAGTGAAGAAGACAAATAGACATTGCAACTTCTATAATCGTGATGGCCAGGTAGAGTCAAAATGTTTTAAAAAGATGGAAGCCTTAGAAGCAGCAATGAAGAAGCACAACATCAATTTGGAGAACTCTTCAACTTCATCTTCGGGAATGGCACTTTCTGCTTGTGATTGTCAAGCATCAAGATCTGGTTATGCATTGAATGTATCTTCTTCTTCTCATTCTCATGAGTGGCTCATTGATTCTGGAGCCTCTTACCACATGGCCAAAAATAAAGCCATGTTTTCTTCTTTAAATGATTGTAACACCAAAAACATTTATGTTGGTGATGATAGATCTCTTAGTGTTGTAGGCTCTGGAACCATTCATCTAGATAATGGTTAGTTTAATGATGTATTATGTATTTCTACTTTGTCCTGCAACCTTCTATCTATTTATCAGATAACTCATTCAGGTGAAGGGAAAACAGTAGAATTCTCACTTCATGATGTTGTAATTAACGACCTAAGAGATCCTAGATATATTTTAGCTACTGCCATTGCTGATGATTCCACAAGGTTGTATAAGTTTGACAACTTTGGGTCATCATGTCTTCCCTCCATTTTTGTTGCTCATAGTGATGAAGTGAGCAAACTTTGGCATGAGCGATTTGGTCACTCAAACTATTGCTCTCTTCAAACTCTATGTAAAGAAAATATGGTGACAAGTCTTCCTATGGTATCTTGTCGAGATGGTGTTTGTTCTAGTTGTGTACTCGGAAAACATCATCGAGACAGTTTTGACAAACGTGCTTCTTGGCATGCTGCAGCCCCTTTGCAACTTGTGCATAGTGATTTATGTGGTCCACTTCCCATTGTTTCTTTCTCTAGCTACAAGTACTTTTTAACTTTCATTAAAGATTTTTCCAACCGCACTTGGGTATACTTCTTAAAACTCAAGAGTGAAGTTTTTAACATGTTCTTGGCCTTTAAGGTCTTTGTTGAGAAACAATCTGGACATCAAATTCTTAAATTAAGATCAAACAATGGAGGAGAATATGTTAACAATAAATTTATCAAATTTTGCACTGAGCATGGCATTCAATTGCAACATATTGTTCCATATACTCCAAAACAAAATGGTGTAGCTGAAAGGAAGAATCACACTCTAAAAAAAATGGCTAATTGTATGCTTCAATCTAAAGGACTTAGTCTTAATTTTTGGGCAGAAGCAATTAACTGTGCAAATTACACAGTAAATCACACTCCTACTAAGGTTTTAAAGAATATAACTCTAGAAGAAGCCTGGAGCTCAATCAAACCATATGTAAGTCACTTTCGTGTTTTTGGAAGTGAAGCTTGGGTCCATATTCCAGATGCGAAACATAAAGCCTTAGAACCTAAGAGTGAAAAATGCATTTTTGTTGGATATTCTGAAGATGTCAAAGGATATAGACTTCTTCAACCAAAATCCAAAAATGTAATCATTAGAAGAGACGTAAAATTTGATGAAAATATATCGGCCTGCGAGCCTAGTTTGGCAGGTGTGCCACCTTTGGCCTGCGAGCCTGATTCGGCATATGTGCCACCTCTCTCTATCTCTTCTATTTTTTATAGCATTCCTTCTAATTCAAATGATGGCAACGAGGATGACAATCCTCCTCCACCTCCTCAAGATCTTCCTTCAACTCCACAACTTCCAAAATGGGTCTGCTCTACTCGGGATGCAGCAGGTTCTCTTGCAAGTGACCCTACAGATCAACGTCGTACACGTTCTCAGTTCGATAGAGCCTCTTCCTTATTGGCTCAAGTTCCAGAAAATCCTGATCCAAACACCTTTGAATAAGCTTTAGGTCATCCAAATTAGGATGCAGCTATGAATGAAGAATATCATTCCTTATTGGCAAATGATACTTGGGATCTTGTTCCTCTTCCAAAGGGAAGAAAACTTATCAGATGCAAATGGGTTTACAGAACAAAGTTTGGACTAGATGGAAAAGTGGATAAATGTAAAGCTTGTCTTGTTGCTAAATGATTTTCACAAGTTGAAGGAATTGACTATACTGAAACCTTCTCCCTTGTTGCCAAAAAGAATTCTATCTGCCTTGCTCTTTCCCTTACTGCCTTCTTTAAATGGGAAGTCCATCAGATGGATTTTAAATTTGCCTTCTTACATGGGGATTTGAATGAAGAAATCTACATGGAACAATCCCTGGCTTTATCCAAAATAAACTCTAGCCTTGTTTGTCGCCTTAGGAAGTCTCTTTATGGTCTCAAACAAGCCCCTCGGGCTTGGTATGCCAAAATGGATAGCTTTCTCTTAGATAATGGTTTTTCTAGATGTCATTCCGACAACACTGTCTACACCAAGAAAGTAGGTAATTCCTCAATCATCCTTGTTCTTTATGTTGATGATCTTATCCTTACTGGTAGTGATCCCAACCATATAAACCATGTGAAGTCTAGCCCCAAAAAGAAGTTTGAAATGACAGACTTAGGACATTTGCATTATTTCCTTGGTCTTCAAGTCTTGCAATCCAAAGAAGGTATTACCCTTTCTCAGTCCAAGTATGCCTGTGATCTTCTACGCCACTTTCATATGGAAGACTGTAAGCCAACCCCTTCTCCCTTTCAGCTTGGAGTCGAGCTTTCAATCACGTGTACCTCCCCTAAAGTTGATGCCACCTTATACCGTCAACTTGTTGGTAAACTTATGTATCTAACCCATACCCGTCCTGACCTTTCCTTTGTCGTTGGTCTTATTGCTTGGTTTATGCACAAACCTCATGAAAGTCACTGGAAAGTAGCTAAAAGAATACTTCGATATATTGGAGGTACAGTTTAGTTCGGGATTCATTACAATGCAGGAGCATCCTCATTGTTGATTGGTTTCACTAATTCTAATTGGGTCGGTGACGTTGATGACCGAAAATCTACTGCAGGTTATGTATTCACTCTTGGTTCAGGACCCATTACATGGTCTTGTAAAAAACAAAGTGCCATCTCTCTTTCTTCGGTAGAAGAGTATCGTGGTGCAGTTGAAGCCAGCAAGGAAGCCCTGTGGCTTCGTCAGATCCTGACCGAATTTGGTCTTCATCAGCAGCATCCAACTACAATTTGGTGTGATAATCAGAGTGCCATTCAGCTATGCAAAGATCCATTTCAGCATCAGCACATGAAACACATTGAGCTACACATACACTTCATCCGAAAGCTCATTCATGATCGTGTTCTTGAAGTGCAGTATTGTTCAACCAATGATCAAGTTGCTGAGATCTTTACGAAGGCTCTCACAGAAGCGAAGTTTACCAAACTTCTATCTATGCTTGGAGTTCAGGAAAGTTATCATTAAGGGGGATAGGCTCTAATGCCTCCTTCCTTCTCTTATTGTGTCACCTTTGTAAGTCCTTCAATCTTATCCCAAGTTGTTCTTAAGGGGGGATGTTAGGATATTCCGACACATAGGAAATAGTCTCCTATTGTGTCACCTTTGTAAATCCTTCAATCTTATCCCAAGTTGTTCTTAAGGGGGGATGTTAGAATATTCCGACACATAGGATATATTTAATTATAACTTGGTCTAGCGTAGAGTTAGGTAATGTGTGTTTCTTTACTATGTACATTTGTAACTTATAATCTGACGGTCACGATATGTAGTGATCCGACGGTTCACTCTCTTCTCGATATTATTGACACTTGATCCATGGCTTAACACCCGATTGGTCCATGATCTCTATTTAAAGAGCATGGAGGGTCATTTTTCTAGTAACCATTTATGAGAGAAGCTTATGTAAATTTTCTTTCTTTATATTAATAAATTCCCTGAAGTGGCCACATTGGCTCAGGCCGTGGACCATTTCCCTCTTCGAGGGTTTTAACCACGTCCAATACTGGTGTACTGATCTGTGATCTGTTTGTGAGCGATGACCTTTGGTGTTTGTTCTAAGGAACTTACCTTGTAAATTCCTACATTCAACTGAGGGGTTCCTCTATCCAAAATCTAGTCGATATACCTTCGGTCGAAGAGAAAAACCATTTAAACCAAAGTTTGATTCTTCCTTTAAGCATCACCATTATGTTGAGGTAAGGTACAATTTCTAGCCAAGAGATACCATGTTTGAATATGTAGTTCTCAAAGTCCTTGCTCACATTTTCTCATCCAATGTCAATGCTTAGGTATTTCATGGTCCACATTGATTTTCAACCTAATGCCCTAAATTCCTTGAATTTTTCAAAAAAACATGATCACTATTCTTCAAGAAAAATACCCAAGTATACATGGAAAAATCATCAATGAAGATTAATGCACCAACTAATTATGGATAGTTCATTGTACTACGATCACTACAAATAAGTTCCAACTAGGGCTTGGCTCTCCAAGTCTAAAGTCTCAAATGAAAAATGTTGGTTCTTGCCAGGCACACACCTTTTACATACACCATTAGGAGGCACTACCCCAGGTAGCCCATCAACCATATTAAATTTGACCATTAATTTCATGCTTCATTAATTCAAATGTTCAAGTCATTCATGCCAAATCCTATTTTGATTATCTATGTTGGCTAGGAGTGCAGCTAGTCTTGGATCTTACCAACGGAAATCACAAAACATTTATAGTTTGTCTTTAGGGTCAGGCATATTGCAACAAAAACAAAGCCATTGTTTTTTTTTCCACAGAAAAAATCGAACTTTTTATAAATAGTAAAAAGTTACATCGCATATGCCGCAACATTCCATTTGTTTTCAACGCCCATAGAGTGAAACAGATCACTCTGACCAGTAGCAGACCAAAAGTAAACTAGACGCAACAACAAAAATAAGCGTCACAAAAAACAACTGAGAAGAACGAGTCAACCCACTAGCACGAAAATGAAGTGCCAGTCAGGCCTTCATCACGGAGAAACGCCCCACACTCATATGTGTTTAAGATTTTCTCCATTTTTTCTTCTCAACCTTTCGCCAGTCACCTTGTGATGGCGTGGAGGATACAAGGACAAGCTGATTTTCTGCTGCTAGTGTTCCATTGTCCTTATCTGAATCTAAGTTATCTGATGTATGATGTCATTTATTACCACAGTTGTCCGTACCCTCTGGATTCATAACAGGCTATTTCGAGGAAGTTTGTACATCGAATGGATCTTGTGAATCATTTCCTTGTACATCCAGTTCATTTGTTGTCTGATTATTCTCCTCGAGGATGGTCTCATCCTCTTCTTCATCTTCCTCCTCAGGCCCAAGTGGGGGAAAGTGCCACCCTTTGGGTTCTTTCCCAACCTTCTTTTTTTTTTTTTTTTCTTTCTTGGTGTTAGGGCATGTGTTTTGTAAGTGTCTGGTCTACCTGCAAATTCTGCATCAGAATGTAGTGTTTTCATAATCTAGGTGTTGCGTCCAGTTTTGTTGGTTGTGTATCAACTGTATGCATTCTTGTAATCCTTTTCTAAGATCTACTTCCACACTAATGCGCGCGGAGGTGTAGATTTTCTCCTCTAATCGTTGAGTATTCGTTTTGATATATCGCCCAATGATGTTCCCAATACCTTCTAGGACATGGTCATTCCAGAAGTGAAGGGGAAGCTTGTGCAAACTAACTCATACTGACATTCTAGTAACAACCATAGTGTTTGCATCAAATTCCGGAAACCTTGGGGTGATGAAGAGGCCAGTGGATCCCCAGAGCCATGGACCTTCTTGGAGAATAATTTCTTTGGCCTCCGAAGAAAAAAAATTGACAATGAAAAACCTTTTGGAGCAGAGATGAATTTCACAGTTTGTGGTCCAGTTTGTGAAAATCCAATGAAAGAGCTCCATTGGTTTAGGCCAAAAGCATTTAAAATGGCAGATAATTGCTTGTGATTCATATGTAATGCGGTGTTCATCTATTTATAGAATGTCTATGTTCAATTCTAGAATATGGTTCAGTTGCTCTACTATGTACGGTCTCACGGCGTTTCCAGCTTGTTCTCGTGGTATAGTAGTGGATTTTTTCCCTTAGAGAATGTTCTTGTAAGAGGGACCTCCATTCATGTGTTCTTGTTTTGAGGAATTATTACCCCTTTCGCCCTCTGAAGCTTTTGTTTTACCCTGTATCGCAGCTCCACCCCTCAGACCCAAATTGAGAGTAATTGTAGACCCTAAAATGATGGAGTGGTCCTTCATTGACCAACTATCTTGTAGCGTTCTGCTGGCACAGAAAAGTGATTGCAACTGTACAACGTATCCCAAAGATACCTTGATGTTCTGTTTCAGGTGTATTACCCAGTATGTGTCCAGTACCCATAATAAAATATTTTCCCACCAGGGGGTCTAATAAAAATTTGAAAACAAGAGGGTGGCACCTGTTTCTGTGGGTCTGGTTCCAAAATGTTGTCTCCAGTCTGATCCGTTTCTGGAGTCCCGGTGAGCAGTGATTTCAATTTTGTTCCATGGTTGTGTTGGTGCCAAGGAGAAATCGAAACAGAGCCTCCATGAAACAGGTCTGTTGGTTCTGTGTTGAGGCAGCTAATGCTGATATATCTATGCCGAGGCTTATATCCCATGGCCCCCAAATGCCCCAGGTTGGATTTATCAAAGACTGTGTCGTTCCAGGCTTGTGCCTCCAGCCTTGTTCCATATACCGGCAGCACCCGCTGACTCCCCGCACTAGACCAAAAACAGGGTTGTCCGTCCGTGAGTATCCAATGAGTGCCATTTGAGGGTATCTTCTAATGGATGCTGAGAAGAAAGAGATGACCCATGTTAGTTCCCTGTAATCAACAAGATTGGCAAAGTCTAATCGCAGGGAGAAACATCGTTTCAACCACTTTGGGATTCTAGGATCTAGCCCTCCTAAATCCGGAGAGGGATCTCTCCAATAAGTGCAAAGATGGATTTGTCTTTGAAGTTTGGGGTTACGATATTAGGCTAGTTATGAAAACCAAGGGTTTGTTTTGTTTTTTGGATGGTTGGGCATGATTGCTGTTTGGGGTGAAAAGTTCTAAATGCAAAGAGTTTCAAAGGTGAGAAGTTGCAAGCAAACAGAGTAAGCTTCGACCAGGGTGAAAAGGTGATTGCAGGTTTAGTCCATTGGGCTATGGAGTCATAATAGGATTTAATTGTGACAGCAAGAGGCAAGAGTGGTCCATGGGGCAAGTCATCTATGTCTAAGGATCTCTTTGAAGATTGATTTATGGAATGAAATGATACAATAAGAAGGAGAAATTAACAGATGCAGAACAAAGAGCAGCCCAGGATCTGGTAAGTACTTTGAAACTAGCCAGCCTTTGACCAAGCACTTAGGAAAAACATGAAAGCAAACTAGGATCTGGTAAGTACTTTTAAACTAGCCAGCCTTTGATACACTTCCAATAGAAAACATATAAAAAACTAAGGGAATCTGAAGGCAACTTTTGGAGTAGAAGACTAGCGGGCCGGGCTCACCACAAATCCTCTCCTAGCTCTGCTTTACTTGGTTACTTTCAGGACAACCACAAAGATAACACAGAATGGCCTAAGATCTGGTAAGTACTTCGAAACTAGCCAGCTTTTAACACATTCTAAGGGAGACAATCAGATAGTTTTGCAGACAAGACTAGGACCAGGGCTCACCATATCTTCCTCAGTTCATCTTCACATAACATATACTGAAAGTAACATTCAAAAATAATATTCAGCTCAGACGATAAGACGAGGGAACGCTAGCATTCCTATGCTTAAACTGAATTAAATCATTCCCAAATAACGCAGTTGGAAGAAAACATTTAGATAAAGATTTTCAATCAGAGAAGGTTACTGATAAACAGTAGGTCCTAACCCTATGCATGTTGTTCTTTATAAGAGAAAATGAAACACAGTGAAAACATAAACTAAATCATTAGTTACAATAAGAAAAACATCACCGTCAACATAGACCAGGATCCCATAAATCAGCTTGTATTGATGCTCCAAACCAATTACAATCTTCAAGTCCAGTGTTTTAATTCATCTTTCTTTCACAACCTAACTTATCTGTTACAAGCAAAGCTTCAAGAGCCGATGAATCACTATTTACAATCAGAAGTCCTCAGCTCAATTACATTACAATGTTCAACAATTACATCAACAACCAACCCCTCACTCATCTTCTACTGAAGTATTTATAAAAGAATGAGGAGGTGAGATCAGATAAAAGATCTCAAAAACTAATTAATACAGACTTAAATGTCTTCTTGGCCTTTTGAGGGGCTTAATGAAGAAACTGTACAGGTGTTCTGTGTATTAAATGATTTACACTTATGAATTAAGCTCGGTGGGAGCTTTTGTTGACCTTTGAGGCTCTGTGCGACGTCGGGGTTACTCTACAGATATTTTTTGCTTTAAGTTTCATTGTAGAAGTAACTTTCTGGCTGCGCTGAGGCGAAAATCTTCAGTTGATCAATAACTTCGGCCTCTGATTGAGTACTTTGAGGAACAGGTGGCACTGTGGTAGCTGAGGAATCAATTTGCCTCAGATGTGGCAGTGGAGGCTTCTGTCTGATAAAACACTTAAGATTTTCTTCCTTAACCGTGTTTCAAATCGGGGATTAGGCTTTTGATAACCATCTTAGCCGTAATCCGTAAAACTATCTCTAATTCTCTGTTCTGATACATTTCGGTCTTCGGCACTGATACACTTTAATTGTGCCTGATTCATGGTTTTCTTGCTGTTGTGCAGGACTGTGCAGGGTTCATAATGCATCAATGGTTTATGAATCATTGATAAACGTGAATTTGTAAACCCTGCGAGTGATTTCTTGTGATGAATCGAAAGCGGGAGGATCGTCACCCTCACCCTTCAAAATTTCTTCAGACGTAATAAAGAAATCATTGAAACCCTGTAAAAACGAAAAACAGTTATAAAATCCTGCGTATATAGGTTTATTGTTGCAGAGGATGTGTAGGGGAAGCGTGGCCGTTGGATGGCATCATCCAACGGTCAGGATTGATCGAGAGAGATCATAGGGAGGAGGCGGAAAAGAAGAATGAATCTGAGTCGTCGATCGCGCAGAGATCGACGGTCGGGAGCAGAGTTGAAAATCAAACAGGGGAATGGAATCGAGACGATGAAATATGAGCCGTCGATCTGCAGATCAGATCGACAGTGGAAATCGCTTATCGACCACGTCGTAGCCGGATTAAATGTCGTGCTTCTCGGGTGAGCGATCACCGTTGGATGAGCGGGTTTATATCAGATGGCACGCAACAATATCGAGCGGGGTCCTGGTTCGAACATTAATGTGCGATGGAGAGCGGTTTTCGGAACAGTGCTCGGGACGCGTGGCGGGTGGCGTATGGAATCGCTGCGATTTGGGAAAAACGGCCTTCCGCCCAAAGGCAGTGCGATGAATACCGCGCGGTTTTGGGCAATGGTTAGTGGAATGCGGGGACCACCGGGAAACTGACTCCGCACCGTCCGATCTTCAGATCAGATCGACGGTGCGGAATGGTTTAAAATTTGGACCGATGGAAATATAAATACAATAATAAAACCGACGACTTTTAATATATAACCAAGGTTTTAACTTTGGCCGAGAATTATTTTATTTGAAGCGGATAGGCGCCCGATTGCGGGGCCATGGGAGCATGGGAAACGATGTGACCGAAGGTCAATGGGAAAAGGGGCTAGGACCCATATATGCCCAAAATGTGGGTTTTTATAGTTTTTCAATGATTTTCAAAGGGTTAGAGGGGTTCTGATAAGGCTAAGAAGGGGTCTTAGAACTTTATCAAGGGGTTTTATGAAGGGCAAAGGGGAGAGACATGAAAAAGGAGGGATTTTCATGAGAAATGGGGGAATAGAAAATGAGGTTAGTCATGGAAGAGGAGGAAAGGGAAAATGGGGCTTACAGCAATATTTGCTTTGGGAAACGTAGGATTTCAGAGCTTTTAGGATGTAAAAAACAGTGGAGATCTGGACAAAGGCATGAGGCTTTCAAGAGTCTTCAAGAGCCAACAGTTTGTAGTAAGTAAAATTGTTCCTTGAAGGCTCAACCGATTTAGCCACCTTTTGGGATAATCAAATTTTTACAGGTGGCTAACAGTGGCTCCACTTGGGGATGGTGCCTTCTTGAAGGCATCAAGAATTCAGACTTGCATTCTCTGGGAGGCTGACCTGTGCCTCATCCATTGGGCTGCCCTTCCTTCGCTAGATGATTTTGCTTTGAAAACATGTTAGCAGCCACAAAAACAATGGATCTTCATCAATACAACTTTCTACCTACCCAATCCTACTAGTCTAACATTTTTTCTTCATTAGAGTGCACTTGGATTGGCAAACTCTTTAACACATTTTTCTTTTCAAAACAGGAAATCTAATCTATTTCTACTCCTTATTTTTGCATGGACTTAGATTTAACAGTTGAGCCCATATGATTCTCTACCTAATCTACTGTCTGTTGGGATTAAACTATCCAACAAACTTTCATTCTCTAAATTCTACAACAGAAATTGAAAAGCATTCAAGTTAGGATTGAACAGTCTAACTTGATGCTGGTCTATGGCGTAAAAAACAAGCTGCACATAGATATTATTTTGCAGAAAATTAAATAAAAAATGGAAGGCTTAAGATCTGAAAATTGAAAGCACTTCCTTCATCTTTTTTACAGCTCTGTTTTAACTTTTGTTTGAGTTGTGGCTTCTTTGTTCTTTGGTTCAGATTTTGAGCTAATTAGAACCAAATTTACATCTTTCTTTGAAACTTTTGGGTTCAGATTTTTCTCTTGTTTGAACCCTTAATTTCTACCCTAATCTTCTTACAGATAAGCCAAGGTTAAACAGTTCGGCAAATCAAATTCATTATCCTATCAGCAAAAAATTTAAAGCTGATTAGTCAAGTTTAGGCGGTTTGACTAACTAGAAGTGTGTTCTTAAGGAGTGGCATTTAAGCTTGCACACTTTCAAATTTGTTTCTCTTTTTGGCATGGGGCTTTGCCTTTCTTGTTTTCATTCTGCTCTCTTTTCTTCTTTCTTTCTTTTTGTATTTTTTATTTTTCTAACTTTGAATGCAATGGTGGATGAAATATTTATAATGGAAAAAAGATAAAAAAAAAGGCTTCAAAACATGACATGGATCAAGAAAAGTAATGTTTAAGCATCCTGCCATTGACAGGACCCCCAAACAATTCTGCTCCATTCAACTCCTGCAAGAAAAATGCATTGTTACCAGCAACTGAATGAATAGAGTAAGGGCCAAGCCATAAGTTGTCAAATTTTCCATGCTTGCCCTTGTCTTCTCTCCTCGAGTCCCACTTTAAAACTTTGTCCCCAATCTTGAAATTGCTGGCCTTTGTTCTTTTGTTAAAAAGCTTTTTGATGCTGAACTATTTTTGCAATGCTTTGCTATAAACTTCTTCTCTGGTTTGCTGAAGATGAATGGTCTAATTTATTCTTCTGATCATGTCATTTTCTTCAGTTTGCAACTCTTGAATCAATTTCATCACTGGTACACCAAGGCTATTTGGAAAAATTGCATCAATACCATACACAAGCTGGAAGGGTGACATACCAATAGATTTCTTCAAAGTCAATCTGTCAGCCCAGAGTGCATGAATCAGCTTTGTGTGCCAAGACTTTTTATTGTCCTCCAACAGTTTCTTGATTATGTTCACTAAACTCTTGTTTGAAGATTCCACAAGTCCATTACCTTGAGGGTAATAGGTCGTGGAATGCCCCAATGTTATCTGATATCTATGACAGAATTCAACCATCCTCTTTGATCCAAATGCTGCTGCATTATCAGTGATAATTTTGGTAGGACAGCCAAATCTGGAGAGAATGTTAGTCTCCATGAATTTTATGATAACTGAGTCATTGGCCTGTCTACAAGGTATGGCTTCTATCCACTTAGTGAAATAGTCTGTGGCAGTGAGAATCCATCTATGCTGGGCAGAAGATGGCGGATGGATTTCTCCTATGAAGTCGAGTCCCCACTGTTGAAAAGGGGCTTCAACAGTGATTGGATGCAGACGCAGGGGTAGCAGTTTTCTTTTGCCCTCAAAGAGTTGGCACTTATGGCAGGCAATGATCATTTTGTGCACATCATGGAAAAGAGTAGGCCAATAGAAACCAGCCCTCAAAATTTTGTTGGTTGTTGTTTTCCAGTACAAATGACCTCCACACTCTCCTTCATGGAACTGGTACTTAACCTTCTTTGCATCAAACTCAGGCAAACATTTAAGCAATAGACCACTTGCATTTTTCCAATAAAGACATCTATCTATAATGCAATAGTTTACAACTTTTAACTTGAGGAACCTTGCCTTTGTTTTTGTCAAACTAGGAGGTGTATTTAAATTAAGCAAAACATAAACAATATCAGCATACCAAGGAGAATTCATAAAATGGTCTTCAACAATGGAAGTTGAGAATTCTTCTTGGTCATCCAAAGCATTAATCATATTAATATCCAGAACTCCACAATTTGATTCAGCCATTAATCTAGCTAGACCTTGGCCTTTGATGAGTTTAGTGGGTTTTATCTCTAAATCATATTCAAGAATAACTGCAATCCACTTACCTCTCTTACCATCTAGGTCCTGTGTTAGAATGTCTTTAACAACTAAGTTTGGGACAAAGGCAATGATGTGTGAGTGAAGGATGTACACTCTGAAGTCTTTCAAAGCTTTAACCAAAGCAAAAGCTTGCTTCTCCATAATGTTATACTTCAGAGGGGCATCTCTCAATGCCTTGCTAAAGAATGCAATAGGCTGCTCTCGTCCCTGTGGATTCTTCTGTAGAAGGACAACAGCTATGGTATGTTCTGATGCACATGAAAAAATATAAAAATCTTTTGAAAAATCAGGACTTATAAGAACCGGTGTTTTGGTTAATGCTTGTTTCACCAGTTCAAAGGACTTCTTTGCTTCCAAGGTCCATTTTACCCCTTGCTCCTTCTTTAACATGTTTGTGATATTCCTAAGCAGCTCAGCCAAGTTGGGGATGAACCTTCTCAAAAAGTTAATCTTTCCAATGAAAGATTGCAACTCCTAGATGTTCCTAGGATGAGAGATTTGTAATATGGACTCGATCCTCTTTAGATCTATCTTGATACCCTCTTTTGAAATGATGTGTCCAAGAAGTTTACCTTCTTGGAGACCGAATAGTGTTTTCTTAGGGTTTAAAGATATTCCAAATTTCTTGCATTTCTCGAAAACTTTTCTTAAATGTTCCAAGTGCTCTTCATCTGTTTTTGAAAACACAGTAACATCATCAAGATAGATAATGATGAAGAAGCCCAGTTCCTCCGAGAATGTTATGTCCATGGCTCTTTGGAAAGTTGCTCCAGCATTCATTAGACCCAAAGGCATTTTCACATACATGAAAGTGCCCCATGGTGTAGTAAAGGTCGTCTTTAATTGATCAACAGGGTGAACTAAGATCTGATTGTACCCTGAATAGCCATCCAGCAAAGAAATTCTTCTAGACCCTACCACCCTTTGTAAAATATGGTCCATCTTGGGTAAATGGTAGTTTTCTTTTAATGAAGCTTTGTTTAAGTCTCTAAAGTCTATACAAAGCCTGATTTCTCCAATTTTCTTCCTAACCGACACCAGATTAGAAACCCACTCAGAGTATCTAATAGGGACAATAATACCAGCATCATACATTTTTCTGATCTCCTTCTCAACCAAAGGCAACTGGACAGGGTTTATTCTGCGCAGTTTCTATTTGAATGGTTTTTGGTTTTCCTTGAGAGGGATTTTGTGCTGTATTATTTCAGTGTCATAAGATTTAAGATCTTCGTAGCTCCACGCAAAAACATCAGAAAACTCTTTGAACAACTCTATGTATTTGACTTTAATGTGAGCTGGTAAAGTTTTAGACAGTTTAATCATTTTCGGTTTTACCTCACTGCCTATATTGCATTCCTCCACTTCAGTCTCTACAGGTTTCAGTTGAGGTTTTTTGGCCACATCATTAAAATCAAACAACTCTTCCAAAGGTGTTAGACCACTTGGCAAACTTTCATCTTTAGTGTGCAGAGTTTCTAACTCCTCTGTTTCAGACCCTGCATTCATTTCTACTTCGTTTTCAGGTTTGCTAGATAACAGGTTTATGTTAACAAGTTCAGGAGACGGTTCTTCTTCACCAAGAAAATTTTCTTCACTGCAGTCTGTATCATAATCTGAGTCCGAACTGTTTAGTCCGAATTCATTTCTGAATTGCATGAAGTCTTCTATTTGTTTGTCATTGTCAAACACCTGCCAATACTTCTCATTATCAGGCACAGCTGGTCTAAATTTTATCTGACTTGTACAGTCTTCGGTTTCAAATGGCGTTAAGCATGTTCTAGTTGCAAAGGCTAAATTGTGGGCGGCAATATTTCTTTTCCTTGGGACAAAAATTAATTTGGACTCCTCGAAAGTTTTTAGAAGGTCCATGACATCGTTTCGGTAGGCCCTAAGTCTGGGGTGGTTTGCATTGTACTCCCCATTGACTTGCCTAATGACTAACTCTGAATCCCCATGTACATTGATTCTTCTGGCTCCTAACCTTTTCAATAGATGTAAGCCTAAGAGGAGGGATTCTTATTCTGCTATGTTATTGGAACACTGAAAGTTTAATTTGCAGGAAATGCTTTCTGTGTGGTTGTTTTCAGTGTTGGTAATCCAGACACCTGCACCAGCGTTAGTTCTAGTGCATGACCCATCAAAATACATACTCCACAGAGGACTGCCTTCGATTTTATCTCGGTTACTGCCCTTTTCAACGATCATGCTTTCTGATTGTTGTTGAATATCAGCACTTGGTTGAATTTGTTTAAACTCCTCATGTTTTTCATTGAGTTGAGGATTTTTCTCTTGACTGTCCAGGTTTAAGATCAATGGATTCATGATTTGTAACTCAAGACCTGTGTTTGGTTTGCTAATGTTTTCAGGGACAGCAAACTGTTTAGACACTTCTGCATTGTCTTTCTCATCCTCCCTATCGGCCATTAATTCTGTTAAAGTGACTTGTTCACTGAATGTTTCATCATTGAACATAATGAAAGAATCAAGGTCGGTATTAACCGAATACAGAGGAGAGTTTTGAGGTCTGTCTTGGCTTGTGACTATGTACTGCATATGAGACTCCCTGTAAAATCTTCTATTCTGATTGAAGACAGGGATAGTCGCATAGGTCATGTCCATTTGCATAGTCCCTTGCAACTTAGCCCCCCAAGATCTTGATAATAGCATTCCATATTTTGGGGGCACATCAGCCACAACGATATCCATTACTAAGCATTTGGCTGGAATTTGGGCTAAGTTAACACAGAGGTCTTTGATCAATCCTAAACATTTTACTCTGCTGGAGTCAAAGGAGTAAAGGTCTTTGTGAGGTCTGGTGATTTCTAGACCCAGGCTCTCCATTACAGCTTTTGGCATTAGATTATGAGAAGCTCCTGAGTCATGCATAGCGTTATGCAAAATTTTGTCATGAACGTTTAAACTCACATAAAAGGAAGGAACAGGTCCCTCTTGATATTTTCCTTCAATCTTAGGACCAAAAATAAGCTCTGGTTGGTCATCATTAAGATTGACTGTATCATTGTTTTCTTCTATATTTAAAGCCTTCAAAATTTGGGTTCTATATACATGTTGGGTAGCTAACTCAGTCAAGGGAACAGAGATTTTAATCTCGGAAATTTCTTGTTCAAGGCTTAAGGGAAATTGGTTCTTTGAAGTGTTGGTTTCAGCCTCATTAGCTGCCACTCTATCAGCAATATCAGCTTGCTGATTTGTTTTATTTATACTTGATAAAATTGTTTTCACAGGAGTACTAGCTAAAGTGTCAGTACTACTAAGGTCTGCACTCTGTTTTTCATTGTTTTGAGTGCCTTTCTCTTCATCATTATCAGAATTTACAGTCACTGTTTTGACCTTCTTTTTGACAACTTTAGGCTTAGTTGCAGTGTTGTTTTGTGAGGATTTGTCAGAGGTTTTAGTGTTGGGAGCTTGTTGACTAGTTTTGCTTCTAAGGTCATATTCTCTTTGAGACTCTATGAAAACATTTTCCATGTCTTGATAATAATTTTCATTATCATCTCTTTTGTCATCATAAGGTGTATAAAGACCTTGTTTTCTATCATAATGAACTTCAAAGTCATCATCCCCTACCTCAAACATGTTGATATCACCTTCCTCTGCTATTTCATCCGTTTCCTCAACCTCACTTACATAGTTTTGATGAAAGGGAGGGGTGATCTGTTGATCATCTTCCCTGGGTCTGTTTGGAGGTTGGTTCCTTCTAAAATTCTGATTCTGGTTTCTATTTTGAGGAGCAGTTTGGTTTTGGCTAGCTTGTGCTCTCTCAAGGATGCTCATTTTCTTCATCATCTCCTCCATCATTCTCTCCATCTTTGAATTAGAAGTAGAAGGGGTGGATTCCTCTTTGAAAGAGACTCTCTTTTCAGTTTTCATTCTCGCTCTCTTCTCCATCAAGTTGACTTCCACAAAAAGAGCACCCCTTTGCATCTCTTCAAGAGTTGCAAAATCTCTTTCTCTCAGCTGATAGGTCATGTCAGAGTCAAACCCTTCAGGAAACTTGTTTAAAGCTGAGCCCTGTGGAGGTTTTAGTTCTGGGGGAAGTGCATTATAGATACTGTTGAATCTAGTACAATAAGCCTATACACTTTCCCCATTGTTTCTATGGAGGTTCTTGTAATCAGAAAGGACTTGGAGAGGATTCTTCTTTACTTCCCATTTGTTTAAGAATGTTTGATGGAAGGCTTGGAGATCATTGATACTATGGGGGGTTAAGCTTTTAAACCATTTTCTTACTTCTCCCCCAAAGCTTTGAGAAAATAATCTAACCTTGACAGAATCATCATCAATTTCGTTTCTGTCAAAATAGTCATTCATCTTATCCACATGTTGTGATGCAGTTGTAGCATTGCTAGCATCATATAATGGAATTTTGGACTGATAGTCCTGTGGAAGATTGACTAACAGTGCAGGAAGGACTAGGGGAGCATACCATGTTGCCATGATATGTGGTGGAGGTGGATTTACAAGAGGTGGATTAACAAAGTGAAAAGTGGGTTGGAGTGGAGTGGTTTGGATAGTGAATGTAGGGTGAGCAGAAGTGGCTGGTACAGCAGATTGCTGAGCTGATCTTGGATGAGAGACACCTAGATTGTGAAGGAAATGTAAATCAGGAGGTGTTGTTTCTCTACTACCAGGAGGTTCACTTGTTTCAGGAGAAGACAGTGAAAACTCATAATCTAACTGATCTAAATCACCAAGGGACCTAGTTCTAAATGGATTTACTAAGTCGGCTTGTGATCGTTGTAGAGCTGAAAGATTTTCGGGAATTGACTTAGCTCTCAAGGGTGTTCTGAAAACAGTTGATAATTTGGTCCTAGGAGACTTCCTAAGAATACTTTCTGGGTTATCAACTATCTCAGGTGGATCAGGGTCAGGATGGGCTCTAGTGTGAATCTTCCTAGGAGCCACTATGTTGTGTTTTTCAGACCCAAACAAACAAGAAAAGTTCAACCAGGTATGACAATATTTGAGAGGTTAACTAATCTGTTTACATGAATTTTAATCCTACAGTCCTTTAACTGAGCTTGAAAGATATTATGATGATGAGGGTTCTTCCCAGTGGGGTCTTGAGGTCTGTTCCGGATTGTGGAGTCGCCAGGTGGAAGGTTTAAGGTGTTTTCTAGAAGGTACATTGTCCACCGCAGTGCTTGTGGAATATCCCTTTTCAAAGATATCCTGAAACACAGCAAACTCTAACCAGAGATTGACTGGGAGGGCATTTACCAGATATTTCACCTCTGAAAGAGGATGAGATCCAGAAGGTACTTGGCCCTTTCCAGACTCTGTCTAAGAGTATAGGGTAAAACACAACAAGAGGTAAATGAAATGTAAGAGTAAGTGCTTTACTACCAATCTGAAATATTTTTTGATTTTCTGAGTTACTTTTCGGTTATGTGGTTTTAAAGAATATCCTAACTCTGTTTCAAAACTTAGCTACGGTTATGAGACAAAGAGAGTTTACTCCTATGGCTAAGCCAGCTGATCTTTCAAGGTTAGATAAAGTCTTACGAGAATCCTAGGGTTTACCTAGTTTGTCACTGATTCAAACAAGTTTCATCATGATTACCATTTCGTGGTAGTGCTTGAAAAGGCTGCTTTTTACTCTCAAAATTTTGTATGAAATTCTAAGGGGAACCAGAGATTCTGGGTTCAGTCCCCAGCAGAGTCGCCAGAAATGTTAGTTCCCTGTAATCAGCAAGATTGGCAAAGTCCGATCGCAGGGAGAAACATCGTTTCAACCACTTTGGGATTCTAGGATCTAGCCCTCCTGAATCCGGAGAGGGATCTCTCCAATAAGTGCAAAGATGGATTTGTCTTTGAAGTTTGGGGTTACGATATTAGGCTAGTTATGAAAACCAAGGGTTTGTTTTGTTTTTTGAATGGTTGGGCATGATTGCTATTTGAGGTGAAAAGTTCTAAATGCAAAGAGTTTCAAAGGTGAGAAGTTGCAAGCAAACAGAGTAAGCTTCGGCCAGGATGAAAAGGTGATTGCAGGTTTAGTCCATTGGGCTATGGAGTCATAATAGGATTTAATTGGGACAGCAAGAGGCAAGAGTGGTCCATGGGGCAAGTCATCTATGTCTAAGGATCTCTTTGAAGATTGATTTATGGAATGAAATGATACAATAAGAAGGAGAAATTAACAGATGCAGAACAAAGAGCAGCCCAGGATCTGGTAAGTACTTTGAAACTAGCCAGCCTTTGACCAAGCACTTAGGAAAAACATGAAAGCAAACTAGGATCTGGTAAGTACTTTTAAACTACCCAGCCTTTGATACACTTCCAATAGAAAACATATAAAAAAACTAAGGGAATCTGAAGGCAACTTTTGGAGTAGAAGACTAGCGGGTCGGGCTCACCACAAATCCTCTCCTAGCTCTGCTTTACTTGGTTACTTTCAAGACAACCACAAAGATAACACAGAATGGCCTAAGATCTAGTAAGTACTTCGAAACTAGCCAGCTTTTAACACATTCTAAGGGAGACAATCAGACAGTTTTGCAGACAAGACTGGGACCAGGGCCCACCATATCTTCCTCAGTTCATCTTCACATAACATATACTGAAAGTAACATTCAAAAATAATATTCAGCTAAGACGATAAGACGAGGGAACGCCAGCATTCCTATGCTTAAACTGAATTAAATCATTCCCAAATAACGCAGTTGGAAGAAAACATTTAGATAAAGATTTTCAATCAGAGAAGGTTACTGATAAACAGTAGGTCCTAACCCTATGCATGCTGTTCTTTATAAGAGAAAATGAAACACAGTGAAAACATAAATAAAATCACAAGTTACAATAAGAAAAACATCACCGTCAACATAGACCAGGATCCCATAAATCAGCTTGTATTGATGCTCCAAACCAGTTACAATCTTCAAGTCCAGTGTTTTAATTCATCTTTCTTTCACAACCTAACTTATCTGTTACAAGCAGAGCTTCAAGAGCCGATGAATCACTATTTAAAATCAGAAGTCCTCAGCTCAATTACATTACAATGTTCATCAATTAGATCAACAACCAACCCCTCACTCATCTTCTACTGAAGTATTTATAAAAGAATGAGGAGGTGAGATCAGATAAAAGATCTCAAAAACTAATTAATACAGACTTAAATGTCTTCTTGGCCTTTTGAGGGGCTTAATGAAGAAACTGTACAGGTGTTCTGTGTATTAAATGATTTACACTTATGAATTAAGCTCGGTGGGAGCTTTTGTTGACCTTTGAGGCTCTGTGCGACGTCGGGGTTACTCTACAAATATTTTTTGCTTTAAGTTTCATTGCAGAAGTAACTTTCTGGCTGCGCTGAGGCGAAAATCTTCAGTTGATCAATAACTTCGGCCTCTAATTGAGTACTTTGAGGAACAGGTGGCACTGTGGTAGCTGAGGAATCAATTTTGCCTCAGATGTGGCGGTGGAGGCTTCTGTCTGATAAAACACTTAAGATTTTCTTCTTTAACCGTGTTTCAAATTGGGGATTAGGCTTTTGATAACCATCTTAGCCGTAATCTGTAAAACTGTCTCTAATTCTCTATTCTAATACATTTCGGTCTTCGGCACTTATACACTTTAACTGTGCCCGATTCATGGTTTTCTTGCTGGTGTGCAGGACTGTGCAGGGTTCATAATGCATCAATGGTTTATGAATCATTGATAAACGTGAATTTGTAAACCCTGCGAGTGATTTCTTGTGATGAATCGAAAGCGAGAGGATTGTCACCCTCACCCTTCGAAATTTCTTCAGACGTAATAAAGAAATCATTGAAACCCTGTAAAAACGAAAAACAGTTATAAAATCCTGCGTATATAGGTTTATTGCTGCAGAGGATGTGTAGGGGAAGCATGGCCGTTGGATGGCATCATCCAACGGTCAGGATTGATCGGGAGAGATCATAGGGAGGAGGCGGAAAAGAAGAATGAATCTGAGTCGTCGATCGCGCAGAGATCGACGGTCGGGAGCGGAGTTGAAAGTCAAACGGGGGAATGGAATCGAGACGATGAAATATGGGCCGTCGATCTGCAGATCAAATCGACGGCGGAAATCGCTTATCGACCGCGCCGTAGCCGGATTAAATGTCGTGCTTCTCGGGCGAGCGATCACCGTTGGATGAGCGGGTTTAGATCAGACGGCACGCAACAATATCGCGCGAGGTCCTGGTCTGAACATTAATGCACGATGGAGAGCGGTTTTCAGAACAGTGCTCAGGACGCGTGGCGGGTGGCGTATGGAATCGCTGTGATTTGGGAAAAACAGCCTTCCGCCCAAAGGCGGTGCGATGAATACCGCGCGGTTTTGGGCAATGGTTAGTGGAATGCGGGGACCACCGGGAGACTGACTCCGCACCGTCCGATCTTTAGATCAGATCGACGGTGCGGAATGGTTTAAAATTTGGACCGGTGGAAAATTAAATACAATAATAAAACCGACGACTTTTAATATATAACCAAGGTTTTAACTTTGGCCGGGAATTATTTTATATGAAGCGGATAGGCGCCCAATTGCGGGGCCGTGGGAGCATGGGAAACGATGTGATCGAAGGTCAATGGGAAAAGGGGCTAGGACCAAATATATGCCCAAAATGTGGGTTTTTATAGTTTTTCAATGATTTTCAAAGGGTTAGAGGGGTTCCGATAAGGCTAAGAAGGGGTCTTAGAATTTTATCAAGGGGTTTTATGAAGGGGAAAGGGGAGAGACATGAAAAAGGAGGGATTTTCATGAGAAATGGGGGAATAGAAAATGAGGTTAGTCTTGGAAGAGGAGGAAAGGGAAAATGGGGCTTACAGCAATATTTGCTTTGGGAAACAGCAGGATTTCAGAGCTTTTAGGATGTAAACAACAGTGGAGATCTGGACAAAGGCATGAGGCTTTCAAGAGTCTTCAAGAGCCAACAGTTTGTAGTAAGTAAAATTGTTCCTTGAAGGCTCAACCGATTTAGCCACCTTTTGGGATAATCAAATTTTTACAGGTGGCTAACAACCCATCTGCCAGAAATCACTCCTTCTACTGTGAGCAACCATTTGCCAACTGCACAAAATGGAGCGTTGGATCTGGGCAAGCAGCGATGAGGGAGGAGCCGGTGGGTTCCCGTGAAAGAAATCGTAGATCAGGGCGTGTCCGACCACCTTCTGCCTCGCCATCTGATGCAGGCACAGCTCCAAACACCAATTGTCGCCTGCGTACCCAACGACCCATCCGTCAGAAGTCTAAGGGTTGAGGAGCTTGATGCGCAAGTAGGCACAGAACCGCGATGTCTGAAACAGTAGTCTGCAATCCCGACATTCTGTATTTTCCACTTCCTGCTTCCCGTTTTTTATCAAATACGAGGGTTTTTTTGTCTCCGCACTTATTTCTGTGCAGATGTTTCAAGCCCTCTGGAATCCGCCACTCCGCAATCGACAGGCACCTCTCAGACGAAATCTCGAGATTCCTCTGTTATGGCCCCTCCAACCATCACAAACCCTAGCAGAGCCATTTTTTTCAAAAGAAGGGTTGAGCTTCAAACAAAGCCACTGTTAATATCAATTGTGCAAAACTAAAAAAAAATACAAAAATATTCATTTTTGGAATTGGAATTAGAAACTACCTCAATCATGATTTTTTGGAAAAAGTAGAGACTTCGAGGATAAAATCGCGACTTTTTCACAGATGAAAAAGTCAGCTGATAAAGTCGGCTCAAGAAAAATTCGATAGTTTTTGCCGACTTTTTCCACACTGGTTAATATCCTCACAAAAAATATATCAAACCAAAACTTAACATTCTTTCCAATATGGGTTAGTTGGGGTGAAAAAAATAAACTCGCACTCAAACTTGGTGCATGATACACATCGGTGATCACACTATTTTGACATTCAATACTTCCACTACTAGCATCCTCAACATTGTGATGGGTATAGTCAGAATCAATTATCCACTCACTTTTTAGAAGTGTAAGCATGTTATGCCTAAGAAGCACTAATAGAGAAACTATAGCTACAGGTTGGTTGGTCGACTAATCTTCATCCTCAATATCATTAGTCTTCTTTCAACAAATCTTTTTTACATGCCTAACTTTCCATGGTATTGGCAAGTCCTCTTCTTACCTTTCTTAGTTGATGGCCGATCATCATGCTTTAGTCAATCTGGTTGACACATTCCTTATCATGGTAGCTTTCATAATCTTCTCCCAAACATATCCTAGTACTATTTATGATTTTTTCAACCTTTTCCTTGAAGGAGATTAGCATGTTGCTTATTTCCAAGTTTACCTTTATCAAGAAATTTTTATTGTACCCTACTTAGTAAACCATAAAAAGAATCTAAGCTATAGTCCTTACTTCAAACCTAGCTCAATCTACTAGAGACATCCAACTGAACAAGAGCACATACACAATTGAGAACCTCTAAAGCAACTTGTAGACAAAAAGTTGAGTCTCAAACCAACAACTTTAATACCATGTGAGAGAACCAAGGAATTGCAAAAGTGAATAACGATGTATTCCAAGAAGAGGCAGGGTATCAATACATATCAACCTACACACTAATCCACTTGATAAAGAACATCTTCAATTGAATACAAAAATGTGAAATATATAAATGTTTTCAATAAAATCATGTGCCACAATGAAAACACATCCCTTTTTATCACTAAATAGGTAGTTATAATAACTATTTAACCTAACCTAACTACCATATTAAATAATGCCAACTTATAACTACTAAAAGTCACTTAATCATAATGTGATTTTGATACATTAAACTTTAGTATTATTGGAATGTTAATACTCCAAAATGTCTGAAGTCCTATATCATCTTTGGAATCTTCTTGAAATGTGCTTCGAGGCATCGTACCTAAGGTTTCAGCGCCATTCCATTCCAGGAAAAATCGAAATTTTGGAAAGAAATTTTTGTTTCAAATTTAAAAAAGAAAAAGAAATGATTGACTGGAATAGCAACACGGATGGATTTGTTGTGTGTTATGTTTGTTGTTGTAGTATGAATTAGTATGTGAAAGCTCATAAAGAAATGGTTCTTCTGAATTAATCAGATCAATATTTTTGAGATTAATGTTTGGAATTTTTCACTGTGGTTTATCATCAAGACATAAGTGGAAAACATAATTTAACAAAAAAATTAAAGTAGAATATTAGAAAGTGATCTTTAATTAGTCAAAAAAAACTAATAACTTAATAAAATAATAATTTATATAAATATATAAAAACACACATTAAAAATAAAAATAAAAAAATAATATATATATATATATATATATATATAACCTTATTAAAAACAAAACAATATTTTTATATTTTTAATTTATGATATAGGTTTAAAAAAATGAGGAAAATATATAACCATATTGGAAATGAAATGGTTTTTTTGGGTTAGATATTATGACTTAAAAATAAAAAGAATAAATAAGATATACTAAATAAGAAAATAATAATTAATAATATATTATAACAAATGAACCATCGATGAGAAATATCAAAAAAATAAAAATAGTCAAACAATTAATTAGTTAGTTAAATCAACAAATATATATTTAAACCAAAATTAAAATATAGGAACAAATATAACTAATTATATATAAAATATATCATTAGAATCTACTATGAAAATGCCCTATATAAATAAATAAAAAGTTGTATTTAAGGCTATAAAATAATTTTACTAGTATAATAATAAATAAATAAAAAGTTGTATTTAAGGCTATAAAATAATTTTACTAGTATAATAATAAATAAATAAAAAGTTGTATTTAAGGCTATATAAAAGGCTATATCAAGACTGAGACTGATATATATTGAATCAATCTAGTAACCAATATATATCAATATTGTATTAAACGGGGTTTAATAATAATATATATTAAAATAAATAAATAATAAAAAATTAAATTAATTGTATTAAATAATAACATATAATTATTAATATGAATTAACAACTATGAACATTAGAATAATTAAAGTTCTAATAATATTATTTACACTAAAAACTAAAATGCCAAATGCCAATATTAATTAAAATGATTTATTAACTATAAGATATATATATATATATAGCCAAAAAAAGAATAAGATAATTAAAAATAACAAAATATAAGATAAGACAAGGAAGAATATTTACATGAAAGAAGAAACTAGGAAGAAAAGGCAGAAATCCAATTGTTGTTTATCTTCAAACCTTCATCCCTATTCAGATTGCTAACATGCTTCTCAATTTCTATAGCCTCCTTGAACTTCCTATGATGGAAGTGATCAATGTTGGAAATGACCCGGGACTCCTCAATACATTTGTGGTGTTTAGCTTTTTCAACATGCTCAGTTAGAGCAGAAGAGGGGATCTGTTATGCTTAATGTTTGCGACATGCTCTTGAATTCTCTACTTGATGGAGCAGCAAGTCTCTCCAATGTAAGCATTCCACAAGAGCAGGGGATTAATTAAACACCTTTCATGTCCTTAGGGTCCACATGGTATTTGACTAATCTAAGGGAGCTATGGATGGTGTTAAAAGGCTTAAAGGTGGCATGCACCTTATTCTTTTTAAGAATGCCAGCAATCTTGTCAATGGTACCAAGAATGAAAGGAAGATGCACACAATTAACTAAATCAATGAGATCTTTCCTTTGCCTCGGTCCTTTACTAGCTTTATGGAAAGCTCTAAGACTTAGGTGCGTGATATAGCCATTATTTTCAAAAACTTTCAGAAGATGAGATTTTTCTTGTTCAAAGTGACTCTCATAAAAAATCCTTAGAGCTCGAGTATCCAGTGTGTTAAGAACACCAAACTTCTGCGCCAGATAATGATGAGAACTCGCATGAAGGTATTGCTCAGTGTGAATTTTTTTACGAAAAACTTGTTGAGCAAATGAACCATCTCCTTTCTTAGAAACAAGGACATCAAGGGAAGGAAGGCTACCATTGCCTTTTGTCTCCATCGTGAACTTAAGTCAGATTGATTATTAAGATGCAAAAGGAAAGAATCCAACTTGTCATGACCATGAAGCCAAATGATGAAGGTAAGATCAACAAACCTCTTCCAACACTTAGGGTGAAGCGGAGTGGAAGCCAATGCTCTAGTTTCGAAGTCTTCCATGAATAGGTTCGCAACAACTAGGGAGAGCAGAGAACACATGGCCACTCCACAAGTTTGTTCATAGGAGTCACCTTGGAAATTGAAAAAAGTAGAGGTAAGGTATAGACTAACGTTGTACAAAGCAGGGACGCGGAAGCATCATTTCCAAAAAATCTAGGAAGAAAAGTGTCTCGGAAGTGTCTACTATATATATATATATATATATATTGCATTTATATTAAAAAAAATCATCCCAAATACCAAATTAGTTGTAGAAGACATGAAAACATGCATATTTTTACATAAATCAGGATAGATATGGCATCCATGATTCCATTGTACATAATGATTAATTATTCGAGCATCAACCATCTAGATTCTAGCAATTACAAACCTAAATCAAATTTTTAAGCATATTATAAAACATAAAACATTTAGAAGATAAATTCATCAAACGTTCAAGTAACTTATCTAGCAAGTGAGCAACTGTCAACCCTAGTCATGTCCAAAATTAAAATAATAATGTTTACAAAATAGGCCACTTGGCCACCACCAACGCTCAAGTACACATTGAACTAGGAAGAGTAAGACAAAAAAGTTCACAACAAGCCTACAAATCTATCCTATGACAAAAGTAGTAAATTGTGAATATATCTACTAATCTCTCCTTCCACCACGAACAGTACATGAGCCTCCATGTGGTGCCAATGAAGAAGATGGTGGCTCTGGAAGCTGTGGAACTGAAATTGATGAAGATGAAGCCCCTGCTGTTGGTGTTGAACCATGAAACCTGGGAACCTAGGGACCAAATGGGGGTGCAATCTCAACTCGATCATCATCATCCTGGATAAGAGCATCCTCTAATTTCTCTAATTGCAACACTCCATCTTCCAAATTTGGCTCCTTTGGATTTATGTCTAAAACGTTAAGGTCTTTACTAGTCTTTTCATCATCACAATAATGGGACAACAATCGCAAGTTGTAGTGAACATAAACCAAGCTCTTTGCTCGGTCTAAATTTAGCCTGATCCTTTTAACACTGTGGATGAAAGAATAAGAGCTCTAATGCCTCTCTGCAAAAGAAGTGTTTACCACCTGTGATAGCAACCGCAATGCCAAAGTCTGTAGAAGTGGAGAAGCACCTCCATGCATGTACCACCACTCAATAGAAGAAAAATTATCTCGATCTCTAATTGCATGCATGCTCCCAAATGGACCAATGCTAAGTGTATAGTTGCTCAATTGTTTCTATACCATGGCAGCCTCCTTATCAAGGACTAATTTATCCCATTCTCTCATATAACCAGATAGAACCTCTGGATCTAGGTGTGGTTTTCTCCTACTCTCCCCCTCACCCCCCCCCCCCACCAAGTGCTGGTGTTAAAAGCCATGATGGATGATAGTATTTAAGTGTCAGAACATATGCTAAGGCATCAATGGAACATTTAGCATATCCCATCGTTTTTCCACCTCTGCACCAATATAATTGTACAAGGTGATATATCTAGGCTCAACAATGTCTTTAATCCGCCCCAACATGCTATCCATTTGTTCATACACCTCCCCAATTATTGGCCGATTTGAATCTACAAACTTGATCATGTAATAAATTGGTTTGGTGAATTGTAAAACATATTTAATCTATGACCAAAAGAACATGTCAATAATAGTGTCCTTGGCTACATTAGCACCATCTCTATCAGTATTAATTTCCTCCCATGATTCACAGGTCATCATATTAGTTAAAGGTTGTCTCACCTTCACTAGTCGCCTAAAGGTGAGGTAATAACTTGCAAATCTTTTTTTTTCAAATTTAAGCAACTACAACTTGGAGTAAGTGCCATAAAAGTAGTTTACCCTTGTATGCCTTATGATAAATTTAATGAGTTGCTTCCCTCTCTTGTAAAGCTCATTAATCCATCCACATTCTTTATGCTTCACAATATCATGCCTCAAAAGGTTCAAAGTGTGCACCAAGCACCCATACCAAAAGATGTGTGGATGAGTACGCTCAATAATTTTTCCTGCTACCTTACAATTCACTACATTATTAGTGATCACATGAACCACATTGTTAGGACCAACATTTTTGATTGATTGCAATAGAAGATATGCAATGTTTTCGAAAGTTGCACTGACAGAGGAGGAGTCATGACATGTAATAAATAATGCACCACTAACAGATACACCAAGAACATTTATCAAATGTTGGTTTCTAATATTTTTCCACCCCATCTGATACAATGGATACCCCACAATCCACCCACTCATTTGTAAAATGTGTCAAATTTCTTTGAACCTTTTCTTTTTCTCTTTCTAATAACATTGTTCTAGCTTTCTCATAGTTGGGACTCTTGTATCCTTTTGGGGCTTCATTGATGGCCTTAACTATATCATGCCAATAGGGAGAGCGGAGCACATTGAATGGTACACCGCAAGCACAAAGAAATCAGACTATCTTTCCATCCACATCATCCCTCCCAACAACATTTAGAAAATCCCCTATTGTTCTTCTACTTCTAGAGGTTGCAAAAGTACCATGAGGAGATGAGCTACCAAATCTAGAGGTTGCACTTGATTCAAACTGAGTTTTTTGTTTCTTGTTTTTTTGGTTGTGCAACCTCCTCTATTTGGATGTATTTTCTTCTTTGTTTAGTTGAAACATTTGAGCGAATTTGTATCCCCACGACACCCTTTTTGTCATTGTTATCCAACATCCCACAAAGATGCCTCCTCACACAGGTATATGAACCACTGTATAGTTTCCTCCATGACAACCATGAGGGCACAAAAACTTGTAGCTTCCACCACCTTTTCCCCCTACAAGTTTGGTCATATAGTTCCACAAGGGTGTCAATGCAACTTTCCCCTCTAGTGTTTTAGTGTTCTCTTCAGGTTCATCCCCTTCCTCCTCATCATACATTGGGTCACTCATCTGGGGACCACTATCCTCTTGTTCTTCTTCCCTTTTATTCCTACTCCCCCTTGCAATCACGAAAACCAAAAGTGGAATGATACATAGAAGCTAAAAGAACACCATCTTGGAATATGAATATAGGTGGTGGACAACCTGCAATTAAATGAGCAAGAAGAAAGAATGGGAAAGAGTAGGAGAGGGAGGATAAAAAATACAAAAAACAATCACAGAAAAATGAGGAAGTTTGGGGTTTGCACTTACCTCTTTAGCTCTTATAGATGGAAGCCCTTTTTTACTCCTCCAAGCTCCTCCTCCTTCACTGCTCCTAGCTCCTCCTTAAATTTGCCAAGCTCTCCAAAAATACTAGAGTGAGGAAATGACAGGAGAAAAGGAGTTTTATTCCCCTCATTATTTTCCCTAACCCAAACTAAACCCACCCCCAACCACAATTAAGCAAAAAAAAAATTAAAAAAAATGAAATTAGTGGGTCCGGTCGGCGAAACCGGCATGCGGCCCTTGGAACCGCTCGGGATCCGCCCGAAGTCGGCCCCGACTCATGCCGGATCCACCGGTGATCCGTCTAGAGAGTCACAGCTCAAACGTCTGGAGTCGTAGATCGGGCCGACACAGGTCCGACAGACAGAGAACCATGCTTTCTAGCCTGATCCGCAGTTCCAGATTTCCAAACCGCGTTTCTAGGGCCGGATCATCCACAGATCTGTACAGGTCGCGAATCTAGATTTTGATTCGGAGGGGGGGGCGGGGGGTTTCGTGCAACACTGGTATAGACTGACCAACTTGGTAGTCTCAAGATCGGTTATGTGATTAATAACTTCCATTGCTTCATTAATAAGGATATTTGTAAAGAGAGAGACGACGTCGAAGCTGACAAGAATATCGCTAGGATCAAGCTTAATATCCTTGGCCTGAAATTTGCTTAGAACCTCACACTAGAGGTCAAGTCCAGCGGCAAAGAACCGCTGCTACTCTTGTATCTGCTACGCAAGGCACTTTATGAGGTTGGTGAGTCCCTGAGGACATTATGGATCCTAGGAGAGTTGTGTCCTTGCAAACCATGAACATAGTTGATAGACTAACCAAAAAAAGCAGATCTACATGAAAACTCTTCGAATTTTCTACAGCTAATGAAACAATAACCGGAATTTGAATTATTTCAAATTATATGATGGAAATAACTGAAAATCAGCAAGGATTTTTGCTTAAAATATGTTTAAAGTGTAAAAACTATTTCCCTACAAAATTTAAGCTCAGACAAAAAAAATTGATATTTTTGGGTATGTATCACAATGTCATCAGAAGTGTCAGATGGAAGCATAATTTGGACATGCAAAAGATAAAAAAGTTGACATCCACTACGATGCCTTTGGTAAAATTTCAGGTTAAACGGACAACGTTAATACTGACATATTTCCCAAGGACATACAGAAACGTCGTACAAAGGATGACTTAGGTTCTGCCACAGAATTTAAGCTCAAACAAAAAAAATTAATATTTTTGGGTCTGTGTCACAATGTCATCAAAAGTGTCGGATGGAAGCATAATTTGGACATGCAGAAGATCCAAAAGTTGACATCCACTTCGATGCCTTTGGTAAAATTTCAGGCCTAACGGACAACGTTCATACTGACATATTTCCCAAGGACATACAAAAACATCGTACAGAGGATGACTTAGGTTCTGCCGCAGAAGTACAGAATGAGTTAGTTCTTCAGTCCGGGAAATTTTCAGGCCGAACAGAGAAGGTTAGGTTTAGCATGAATCCCAACTGTAGATTTCAGGTCGGCTTTAAAGCCAAACTTTGGATCAAAATCAAGATGGGCACGAACCCCGATCATTAGGCTTTGATACCAATTGATATGTGGAGAAAGGCAACAATATGCATGAATGAAGAAAGAAAACCTAACAAAAAAATCCACATGTGCAAAAGGAAAGAGAGATTGCCACAATTCTAGTGTAATCTATTAAATATTTATAAAAACACCAGTTTCAAAATGCGAATGATGGATCAATCAATGGAGTGGTTAATAGTAAGCAGTGGAGGTCTAACGAACAGGGAAGGTCTAAAAATAGGGTGTGGTGGATCTGGTTTCCTTTTTGATGAATAATAGAGCAATTGGTTAATCTTAAATGCTAAATGATAATTCTTTCTATATTATTGTAACAACCCTCACCATTACTTGAACAGATTAAACCTACCTTTAATTCATCTCTGCGCACGAAATGTTGCTGATCACCACGAATCCTGTACAGAAAATGAACAAACTCAGTATTTGCATGAAATTAGCAAATACTTAATACATATGAATTAATGTGATAAACATTATTATACAAAGGCAAACTTGTTTATGCTTCCTTTAGCATTTATAACAACTTTTCAAAACGATAAAAACGATATCTTGATCTAGTCTTCAAATTCTTAAATAAGAAATTAAAATCAAAAAGTATCTCATATAAATTTCCATGACCACAACAAAAGATTCATGCAAATACTTAATACATATGAATTAATGTGATAAACATAATTATACAAAGGCAAACTTGTTTATGCTTCCTTTAGCATTTATAACAACTTTTCAAAACGATAAAAACGATATCTTGATCTAGTCTTCTAATTCTTAAATAAGAAATTAAAATCAAAAAGTATCTCATATAAATTTCCATGACCACAACAAAAGATCTATTGTTAAAGATTTACAGTTACAAAAGTTGTTGCCCGCTTTACTCAAATGAAACAAAGAAAGTGAAAGGATTTATACTGTTAAGCCGACATCGACGTTATCGCATAACGATACAAGCTTTCAATTAATTGATTGAATCTAATTTCTCCCAGCTAAAGGCTATATATGTTAAGCAGTTTATACGCTACCACAATCGATGGATAAAACTCAACTCTAGAGGAAATGCAGAATACACCAGTTATACAGTCAATACAAAAGACAAGAAAAATAAATTGGGGACAAGTAACATAGAAAGGGGCTAGCATACGTGTCAAGTATTAGCCGCTCATATGCCTCTGGAATGGCAATGCCCTGGTAACGTTGTTGGTATGACAGATCTAACTCACTTTGTGTTGTAGACATTTCCAGTCCAGGTTGCTTCACCTACAAAGAATTGACAACAATTGTGCATCAGACTCTGAACAACTACTGCAGAATGTCGCTAATAGTTTAAAGGCACTAAAAATCATTAATTTGGATATGTTACAAAACATGCAACTCATTAATATGTTGATTGACTTATGCAAAGTCAATATAAAACTGCAGCAAGTGATACCAGTGTACAAATTCTTGCATGACAGCTTACTATCAAATTGGGGAACAAAGATCTAAAATCTTCTGAACCTTGAAAATCCTATTCTTTTCAGATATATAATATAGCACACACACACAGATGTTCTCTATGATGCAACTAGTCTTCTTAACTAGATGTATATTGGATCGTGAATACGAAAAATGTTGAGAGGTTCTTATTTTGTGGGGGACTTGAAGGAAAAAATTCTCTGAGGCAGACCGAAATATCTGAGGCACAGCAGACCGAATTTCTGAGGCTAATTAAGGGCAGTTTGACCAGGTTTGACCTGGGCTTGGTTACTAGTCAATTTGATTTTTATTTGACTGGAAAGTTCAGATTGTATCTCTTGTTGAATTGGACAAATTTCTCTAAGAAAAGGTTGTTGGGTTTTTCCCTGGTTTGGGTTTTCCCAGGATAAATTTTCTCTCTTTTTGTTTGTCTGTCTCTTCATGATCCTACTAGCTTTATTGCTTTTACTGTTGAGATTTTTCTATGTGTAATTGCTTAATGATGAATGTGAGACAAGACAAATTAATAAAGTAATCATTGGAAGTAATTATCAGTCTAGGAAATCTTGAAAAATCAACACAGTTTACTCCAAAAGTGTCTACACAATGTTTGGGGCTGCTTCATGAGATTTAGGGTGCATCATGCATGTTCATAACCTAGACGGTTTGGGGTGGATTGACACATAGGAGATGGTCAGTGATGGATTTGCAAATTGAAGATAGATTGCTTAGTGTTCATTTGGCCTCAAATGTGTGCTTGTTTGGTATTTTTGCCTAGGGTATTGGAGTTCTCTTGACAAATCAGGGGATGCCCTTCATTACAAACACATGGAGAGGTTCGCTTTCATGGAGAATGGAGAACATCAAGCCCTAGAAAACATGGGGTAGATTAGATCCCTGTATGGAATCTTAGAGTTGGCTTATAGATGTTTGTATTGCAACAATATTCATTCATAGGGAATGGACCCAATGAAGTACATGAGGAGTGATGGAAATCATGTGGGGTTGTGAGGAATGGTTCGAACACACCTTGTGTATGTTGAGAATTTGGAGGGCTTTAGGTTAATACAAATTCTCTTCTTGATAATTACTTGTGAGCTTGCTTGTGTTGTTTATGTCTTCTCTTAGTTAATCTTTCATCGGGTCAATTATCAAAATGCACAGGACACAAATGTTAGGCAGAAGTAATACTTTTACTTTTATTGTGGGAAGGTAAATCACCTTCCCTACTTTACACTTCAGAATTCATCATCCGTACTGTGTCCTTCCCTTATCGCATTGTAATCTCTTCTTTTACTTCTTGTACATTCCATACCATCTTTGTATATATATTTGCGCTGCGACCGCTGTGATATCATCGCTATCTTATATATATGCTGTCTCTGTTGTAGTATTCACACTTAACTTAATATATAAATCCACTGTGTCTGCTGTGGTAGATCCATAATATAATTCCTGCAATTTATAGAGGAAACCGTATTCAATATTGTGTGCTGTCCGCTTGACTTCAGAGATGGCTGCATTCGTTCTTGAGTTGTCCGCATTCACTTTAGACCTATCCGTAATCCTGTTACTATGTGCACCTTTATATCATGTTTTTACCACACTTAGTTTCATGTATTGTCCGCACTATCTTACAAAGAAAGCCCGCACTTTTATCTCTGAGATATCCGATTGCTTGTTCTATTAAATCATGACGGCACATCACATGTGTATATATATATATATATATATCATATCTCTTTTAAGCAAGCTGACCATATAGTTATGAGTTAGACCGAATAGTTTCATGGTGAATGAGGCCGACTAGATCATGATGAATTCCATGCAGTGGAGAGGTATTTCTTCACTGCGTTTAAGGGTTGTCTGCCATTGTTGCATCGAGATTTGTTAGCTTCTTTCACAAGGTCCTGGAGCATACTTAATACAATCTTGCTCATGAAGCCCATGAAGTAAGTACACTGAAAATGCATTTTTATTTACTTTGCCTTCTTCTTTTCATAAATACATATTTACATAGTCAACATGAAGACCGACTAGTTACACTTTTGAACACTCCCTCTTAACTAGGTATTCATACAGGTACATGGTCACTTTCAAACTAAAGAATCTCATAAGAAGAATCGGATTGGTAATCAGATCTGTATAGCATCATATCAACCAACATTGTCCTAGTGCAACTCCTTGACTAACAGCCCCATCTCTCAATGAGACAATGGGCTACAATGATGGCGAGACACATGACTTATAGACACCTTCGTCATTGTCTCTCCAAGGTATATACTCCACCCGGGTGTTCCCAAAGTATGACCTTCTTGGACTATTCTTCTCTTGGGTAGCTAGCCCTCAAAGAATATCGGTCCCCAACTACTCTTATCTTGAATGCCCTAACACATTCTCAAAGAGTATCGGATGCCAGATGATTACCCAATCCTCCATTCTGTCTTCTCAAGACCAGAATGATGTGTCTATCTCTCCCTCTCAACCAAGGAGGACCTATTCCACAAGGGAATGTACTCATTCCTATACGAGGAATGTACCTAAGCTCATTCTTAGGAATTACCAATTTTCTTCCAAGCAAGAAACTTATCATTAGGCTCCCTCTTAACCAAGGACCTTTAGCAGCAATGGTGAGACACCCAGCTGCTCATGAAGAATTCCTGTCCTCGATGTCATGGATTTCGATATTGAGGAATCTCCAACTTTTAGCTTCATAGGGCACAAATCATCCATCACTTCCATCCCGAGTCTTGTTAGCTATCAGAGAGTGATTCATCAGACTTCCTTTATTTGGTCCATTGTTATGCCATGTTGCTTTCCTTTGAATCACTTCCAAGGATCATACATCCTTTCTCATGATTAGCAGCCCTGCACAATTCATCCAAATAAACATATTCATATTAACGAAAGTTACCTTAGTAATGATCTTTCACCATGACATCTTCCTGTAGGCATCGACATCCTTCATATTGATTGACACATCTTCCCAGGAGATCTTTTAGTCACATCTTCTTGGTCTCTGGATGATAACTGCCTCTTGACATGGTTGCATTTTATGATCTCTTCCTTTCTGCGCATTCTCCATTCCCAGTAACTTACACATTTTCTAGTTCCTTGTTCATATACAGCCACCTCATATTTCATGAGGACATATTATTTTGACTTCATCTGTCTTGTGCATTGAGAGATACTTCTCCATAGATCATACTTCTAAGTACAGAAGTCCATTACCTGCAACCATATAACATGACATCATAGCATCCAATGTCACCATATAAATATATACATACCTCATACCTTTTTCCATTGAGTCGTCCTGTAGCAATTTTTAAGAATGAAGAGCTTCATTCCCTTGGCTTGTTTCATCAATATGTCATCACATCCTAGAAGTATGTTTCCATGATGACCCTTGCTCTTGATGACTACTTTCTATTAGTAAAGTTTGTCAAAGAGGTTTTCCCGGAGCTGATTCACCAGGAGCTCCTGTCGTGCTTCGATCAGGATGCTACATTGCTTCCTATCATATAACCAACAGAAATCAATTCCTTATTCATAAGTTTACGTGATTTTCCTTGAACTGGTACCTTGTGATTGGACTATTAATTCAGGTCTTCAAGGCTTGAGACTTCAAGTTCCCTCCAAACTGAATACTTATATCAGTTGTAGATACCTCAGATCTTTGGTAGATCAGCTATTCCAAGATTCTTTAATGTACTGCTTCACTATATATACATATCACTGAGAATTCTTCTTTTGAAATCAGAAGTCATGACTATGACTATGATTTACACCGAAACTCCTTCTCTGAAGTTGCTCCAAAGGTGCCTTCAAATCTGTTTTAAGACTCCCAAAACATTTTTCTCAAAACTCCCAAGAAATTGTTACTAGGTTACTCCAAAGAATGCCATAATCATGTCATTTATCAGTCTTCATAATACAATAGATCCAAGCTGAGTATAATTCTGCAATCATGCCACTAATCCGAGCTATAAGACAACAATCCGAGCTACCCAGCAGTCACTGCCCACAGGTCCAAAAAAGAATGATCATGGGTTCAGAGATTGTTGCAAGTCCGAGCTTGGATGAGCTTTCAGTAAGGACTGTAATCTCTGCAATCCAATAAATCCGAAGTGTTGTAGGTGGTCCAAGCTCTCCTAATCACAGATCTGAGGTGTATTAAATTGGTTTGAGGCTACTGTTCTGAGGCTTAACTCTACAGGACTGGGCCTTTATTTCAGAGTATAATGGAGCCTCCACAGATGTGATATATCTGAGCCTTTCAAATGTATAACCGAAACTTGTTATCACAGGTCTGGGGGTGTAATACTGCCACAACTTCAAGGTATCACAAGTCCAAGTTATGTCTTCTAGGCAGTTGTACGAGGTTTGTTTCCCTTCATTGGCTGTTTAGAAGACTGCCCAAACGATACACCACAAAACTGTTCCCTTCTCTGCAGTACGTAGCTCCAAGGTCCGAAGTGTTGTAGGATGGTATTATAACAAATCTCCCAGAAAACTTATCACTTCTTCAAACGATAATCTTAATATCTTCCTCGGCCTCCTGTTTATACCTCTTCCTTGTCTCTAAAATCTTTCACCGAATTGCCTTACTGAAGTGCTTGCTGAGATTAATATAGAGTTCGAGCCCATCTCTATCTAAAAGATATCTGAGTTGTTGTTGACTGTGATCTAATCCTTAAGTGCCACTTATATGTCCTTATTTGACTACCACCTTAGTTCTGAAACCATGTTGAAAATTTGGAGGGCTTTAGATTAATACAAATTCTCTTCTTGATAATTACTTGTGAGCTTGCTTGTGTTGCTTATGTCTTCTCTTAGTTAATCTTTCATCAAGTCAATTATCAAAATGCACAGGACACAAATGTTAGGCAGAAGTAATACTTTCACTTTTATTGTGGGAAGGTAAATCAAATCACAGATTTACCTTCCTTACTTTACACTTCAGAATTCAGCATCCGTACTGTGTCCTTCCCTTATCCGCACTGTAATCTCTTCTTTTACTTGTTGTACGTAATCTTTGTATATATATTTGCACTGCCACTGCTGTGATATCATCGCTATCTTATATATATGTTGTCTTTGTTGTAGTATTCGCACTTAACTTAATATATAAATCCACTGTATCTGTTGTTGTAGATCCGTAATATAATTCCTGCAATTTATAGAGGAAACCGTATTCAATTTTGTGTGTTGTCTGCTTGACTTCAGAGATGGCTGCATTCGTTCTTGAGTTGTCCGCATTCACTTCAGACCTATCCGTAATCCTGTTACTATGTGTACCTTTATATCATGTTTTTACCACACTTAGTTTCATGTATTGTCCGCACTATCTTACAAAGAAAGCCTGCACTTTTATCTCTGAGATATCCGATTGCTTGTTCTATTAAATCATGACGGCACATCACATATATATATATATATATATATATATATATATAGCATAACTCTTTTAAGCAAGCCGACCATATAGTTATGAGTTAGACTGACTAGTTTCATGGTGAATGAGGCTGACTAGATCATGATGAATTCCATGCGTTGGAGAGGTATTTCTTCACTGCGTTTAAGGGTTGTCTGCCATCGTTGCATCGAGATTTGTTAGCTTCTTTCACAAGGTCCTGGAGCATACTTAATACAATCTTGCTCATGAAGCCCATGAAGTAAGTACATGATATTGGAGCATAGCATGTGTACCCTTGGAGTGGAGCACTTCAATTGTGTACGCCTCTAAGTGTTTATTGTAGGTTGCTTGGTAAGGGCATGGGCCAACATTGTATTGTTGGCATCTCTTGTTTGAATGTTCCAATCGATATATATATATATATCGGTGGGGGAGAGAGAGAGAGAGTCCATCATATTCATTCATAGCTCATTATGCTTATTACTCGTGTTAAAGATGTGATCAAGTGGAGCATACTAGACATCTTCTCCCTTAGATCTTCATCTATAATTGGTCTCTCTATCTTTTGGCACTAGATTTTCTTGATCTTCTTGGAGCATCTTGAAATCTAGGGTTAGCTGTTCATCCATTGGAGAATTGAAATTAGCATTTGAGATGCAACCCTAAGCTGAATTTGGTGGAGAAAGAGGAAAGAAGGAGACAATGCTTTGGAGGACTTGTTTGAGTGATTCATGTACGTTGCATCTCCTTGGTTGAGCTAGGGCTTTCATGGTTTTCCCTAGCTAGAGTTTTGGAGAGCTAGTGGATTGTACTAGCTTGGTGATAAGGCCATGTTATGTACAACAACTTCATCCTATGCATATTAATGAAGTTTTCAGCCATTCAATACTTGTGTAAATTGCAGACTTGATTTTCAGCTGTCATTGTTCATAATGGTTTGAACTTTGTAATTTACAGCTATATATCTCTTGCTGATTTGACATAAGTAAACTGTAAGCACAATAATGATAAGTGATTTAGCATTGCAATTAAAGAATATAAGGACTATTTTACTGCTGTAAATGAGAGTTTTCAGTTCTGGTTTATCATTTATGCATGAAGATTGCCCTAGAGGGATGAAACTTATTGGAACACTTTGGTATCTTTTCTCCCTGGATTGCCTATAAGTTTGGCGTGTTGAAGATTGAAATATTGTAATCTTCCGCTGCTGTTTTGTTCTATATTTTATAACATCCCTAAGGATGAAAAATTCACAAAGTTTAAGTTCTGAGAAACCTCTAGTTAAGAGGTGAAATTTCTGTTTTGCATTAAAACCCCTGATAACAGAAATTTCCACACTCACTCCACAATGATAAGAATAATTTTTGGTAATTGTTTGAAGAAAAATGAGTGAATTTACAAAACATTGCAGAAAGATTATCTACATGATCCTTTGATATGAACTTGATAGTTCAACATAAAAAGTAACTTCCTCTTGACCAAGTTAAGATGATTGTTTTCTGGAATATATTCAATTAGTTAAAACTGAAAATCGTGGGAGCTATGCATTTAAATCTGTCCCAATGTACATAAACATGTGCTACTCACTTTTCTTTCTGAGCTCAACTATAGTGGGAGTGCACTGGGGTAAAATGAAAAAACCAGACATAAGTGGCTTGATCCTTCATATTTAACTCAAAAAAGATGTGCAAATGAAAGGCGAAATTAATATACCCCCATTTTCCTACATCTGAAAAAATTTGAAAGAAAAAAGGAACATACCATAAGCTTCATGTACATGGCCTCTGATGGTTGCAATCGTATCACAAATTCATTTCTTCCATGCTTGTTGCCTGTTAAAAAACACACCTTTTCACAGTTATATCACTTCATAGTGGAGGTAAATTGCACTTAGTATATCCACTTCCTCACATATAATGCTACAATCTTATATCCTGCAATTCCTATAAACATCTTTTCATGCAAACTTTGAATTTCAAATCTGTTTCCCTTGAGCACTATATCTACCTTTCCCCAAATCCTGATTTACAATTCATCTGATCTATGAATTAGATAGGAAATGTACATAGAATATGTGACAGTATATTAAAGTTTTAAACAGCAGAAAATATACACTTCAGGGAAGCCAAAGGTAAGCTGCCATGTGCATATCACTCTCTGTAAATATATCAACTCTTATTGCAGCTTTTATAGTAGCACAGACTAGTTATGGTGCCTTTACCACCTAAGAGTAACATTACCTTTAATGGTTACATATTGGTCTAAGACTAACATTGTATAACAGTAGCATAATATTATCACATAATACAAATAATCAAATAAATGAATAAAGTTTCAACTAAAGCTACAATCCAGTAAGCCAATGTGTTATGTAAAATATTATGAGGTCCTTGATTCAATCCCCTGATTAACTTGTGTCCATGTTAGGGGTAGGTGTGGTGCAACTAGTGGCTGTATTTGTATCAGACAGAATCAACCCTGCATCATGTGAGTACAAGACTGCCCCAGTTGCCGATTCCAATAGGCACCAAAAAAAAAGCTACAATCCAATGAAGAAAGGTCAGTGGGCTAGCTCAAAGTGGTTAAGTGCTTTGAGTTCATGCAGAACAACAACTTGAGGTTGATTCCCCTGGATGGCTGTGTTTGTTGTGTGCTTCACTCAATGTCCTTAACAGGGAAGGCATTATAAACAACACCAACCAGTTTACACCAGGTACCATCCATGAAATACAAAGAAATATTTGGGGGTTTTCCGGTGAGGTTTTTCTTGGAAAATAAAACCCAGTGAAAATAAAACAATTACAACACATCCTGTGTGCATTACAGTAGTTCACTACTGAGCAGTCGTGACACAGTTACAGAGAGCTGCCAAAAATACAAAGACATGAGAAACCCATTTCACCTTTGGAAAGTCGAAAAATGCAAGCATACGGGATAGAGGGATATTGCTACTACAAATTGATAGAACGTGATGCGTAAAAGTTTAAAGAAAACAAAAGTAGGTAACGATACATGGAGAGACCGTGCTGTGTGAAAGGAACATTGACTCACATGGAAAAATTTTAAAGCCCTGTTTGCAATCATACCCAACAGAAACTGTAGCTTCCCAACGATTCCATACTTTTTCCAAACATTTACTTTTGTGGAAAAACATAACATTGAAAATAACGATTAAAAAAATATAAAAAAGAGCATCTTTGGTGAGGAAAAGTCCAGTTATAAAGTGGACTACTGAGCCATCGAAGCTCATTGCAAAAGATTAATAAGCCTTACTAAGTCAAATTCAAGTTTAAAATAAGAGGGCGTATTTATTAGCTGACTACTATTGGAGGGTTAAATAGTCAAAGGAAAGTTATTATTGGAGGAAGTGGAATCAGGATATTCGATAACGAATTTGAGGAAATGAGAACAACTGAATTTCCATATTTAAAAACATCTCTCCCAAACTGAAAAGATTTCTGATTTATCATCTACTTATTTGCAACAAAACCGAGTTGAAAAGTATGGGGATCCTTGACATAGTGATTGGAGGAAATATAGAAAAGGATTCTAATCATAAAAAAGGATGGTTTCTTTCAAATGCTTTACAAAGTTTTCTTCTGCATCGTTATAATATAACGGAACCCTTTAAGCGAAAGATCTAATTGTTGTTCTTATTATTTGGAAAGATCAAAAATCACATTGACATTCAATTGAAAAACCAATTACAAATTTTAGTCTCAACCATAACCAAAGACATACATTGTATGAGATTAGTAATTTTTAATTGGCAGTTGATTTCAAGTCCTTTTGATGGTTTGCCTGACCGACTCTATTACCTCAAGTGCACACCAGTGCTATGGGTGCCTCGGTGAATGTTTCATTGATAGTAATTACTATAATTTTGATATCTTCTCTTGAATGGCTTTGACTTGCCATCTGCTTGTGTTGATGATGAATAAACTCTTTCATTACCTTGATTTGCAGGGATAGTTCAATGTGGTTGTTGGTTGCTCTAAGTCTTCTTTTCATAATATCATTCTTATATATATAGATATATATTTACATCAGCTAAAAACAGAAAAACTAAAAGATAGGGGGTATATATAATGTGTTTCATAACCTCTTCCTTAATGCAACTAAGGCGGCTACAAAATCAGAATAAGAGACTTGGTCTAATAGTTTGGCATCCTTAATTAACAATGACCCTTTTGACAACAATTGCATACGTACCGCATCTCTCCATAACTGACCAAAAACAACCAAAGAACTGACCTCATTATCAAATACATACTTGTGGAAAAGTTTCTATAGAACAAACAAAGTGGAAATCTCAAACAGTGCAAAATACAAGTCGGAGAATCTCAAATCACAAATATGGAATCTCCCAACCAAAGTTGCCCTCCAATGCAATTGTCCCTAAAAAATGTTTATCAACTGAGTATACAGTTGTGCCAAAAGACCTTGCAAAAAGACAATCCCATAAAATATGCTTCATTGTTTCTACCTTAAAACAAGAGAGATAGAGAGCCCCGGGGTGCGGCTCAAAACCCGTGTCACGCAAGTACAAGACCAGCCTAGTTGTTGATTCCTCTAGATACAACCAAAAAAAACAAGAGAGACAGAGACCATCAAAAAGGCCACTCTTAACTAAATGTGCTTTGGAAGTGAAACTCTGATATATCACCAACCAAGTGAACACCTGAAGCTTATAAATAACCCTCATTGACCAACCACCATGTAACCTCCTAATCCAACAACTCTCATCATCTATTGAAACCCAGTGAGCATTAAGAACTGAACCTAATACATGCCTTTAATGAAGAATGGAGTAAAGCCTATGAGAATCATATTGGGTTAAAGGTCATCCAAAACTTCAACTCAATCCCACTAAAAGGAACCTATCATATCAATATTCATCATGAAGATTCTTCCTATGGGATGAGCCCAATTATCTCCAAAATAGCGGGTCAATCCATGGAATATAAAGTAAACTCACAAGCCATTTTACGCCAATCTTTCCAAAAATGGGAAATAGCATCCCACAAGTCCCTCTAGAAGAAAAGCTTCTTCCTACTTAATCTCCTAGCATAAAAGCATAAGATAAGATAGGGTAAGATAATTTTATTAACATCCAACAAAATGGGATTGAAGAAAAGCATAATCAGCATGAATATGATGTGGGAGTACAAGTGCAGCTACTAGAAAATGCTGAAAATAACATAAAGAAAGAAAGAAACAAGCGGTAGTGCTACCGCACCACACATATAAAAAACCGTGGCATGATACAAAATAATTAACAGCTTACCAAGAAACAATAAGTTAGATAGGTGTTGATTGGTAGTTGTAGCTACACAAGTTGGCTCATTAAAAGAAAGAAAATTTATTATTTATGACCTCATGTAGGCTTCAAAAGGTCAAGTTGGCCCCACCATGTGAATAGGTGTGACCCTTGGTCAAAACCCACCTCCTTTGTTCACACAAGTGAGATAAAGAATAAGACTTTTGAAGTTTGACTGAGATTCTGAAGATTTGATTGGCCACAGTTTGACCAATTTTTTGAAGATCTGTTTTACCACAGTTTGACCAAGTTTCTGAGATCTGTTTGACCACAGTTTGACAGATTTTCTGAGGTCTGTTTGAGCCACATTGACTGAGTTGTTCTAAGGTTTGTTTGACCCGCAGTTGCCTGAGTTTGACTTCGTATGTGTGGGCTGCAGTGTTTGACTGTTTGATCAAGTACTTTTTGGGCAATTTGACCGAACTGATATGTGGCTACAAAAGGCCGAATTTAAGCCTATTTGACCAGGTTTGACCAGTGCTATCAATTTGGTCTAGGTTGACCAAGTTTGACTTGAAAATATCAGATTGTACTTTTGCTGAACTGAACAATTTCTCCTAGAAAAGATTGTTGGGTTTTCTCCTGAGTTTGAGTTTCCCAGGATAAAATTTTGTGTCTATTGTGCATGCCTATTCTACTGTGATCTTTACGGTTTCTATTGCATTTACAATTGAATTTTCTAACTGTAATTGCTTAATGATAGTCTGGAATGTGCTAAAGTAATATCATATAATATTGGAAGTAATTATCCGTGGCAGAAAATTGTGTTTGTCTAATTAGCACTAGAAAATCAACATGGTACAGAGTTTTGGTGAAAGGCCATTGAGATCACCCCTTGAATACACTTTTTGACCACTCATGTGTCAACTATGCGATAGCAGAGTACATTTCAGAGAAATCAATTTTTTCAGATTTCATCATCATGCAACTTATGGTCTTCAATTGTAATCCAAATTTTGCAGCCCTGTGGCCCATTATGTAAAAATTATTCTAGTATGTTTATAAAGCCATGTAACACACTTAGGTAAGCTTAAGATTTTCGCTTGAGAGTTTCACTCTAGGGAGTTTTTTTTTTCCTTAGCTAATTATTTGTGTTTGGGAAACACAAATAATTAGCTAAGTTTTTCTCACAAACATACCCCAAAGCTAGAGTGGGGTTTGATGGTGAAGTTTTAAGTGAGTCCTACTGTATAGAGTCAATGTAAAATGTCATACTAGGCCACGTCTAAAGTCTTGCAGAATTTGGTTGTGTCTACGTGTCTAATTTTAATTATTAAAATTTCCCACCGGTCGGGATTTTGATAGTTATTTTGATGTAAATTGTAAAATGTAATGTCTATAGAAGTTCTAGGGGGTATGAGTACTTAAAATTACACCTTAACCACTAAAATTTCTATCTAGGCACACTTTAAGGGTGGAAAAATATGTTTAAACCCCTCTAGAGTCATTATTTTTATAATCCGACAATAAATGACAACATAATTAGCCAGAAAATGGTCAGAAAATTAAAAAATAATAATTAATAAAATAAAAAAATATCTCTCAAAGTGAAAAAAAAGGATCTGCACTTTCCAAAAAGAGAATCTCCACAAATCAGGCAACGAAAAATCCCGGAAAAATTTGTTGGGCCAAAAAAAAGAATTTATTGAAGGAAAATCAAATTTTTTGGACTAAGGTGGTTAAATTGAAGGAGAAAAATTTTGAGGAAAAATACTTTTTGAACTGGGATCAACTTCATCTCCAAGGAAAACGATTTTTTTTCCTTGAGATCAAGGGACAAGATTATTTTGACATAGATCAAGCTCTCAACTACCTGTTCTTTCCTGGGATCAAGTTTTTGTGCAACTCGCTGGACCTAGTCGTCTGCACTTGAAGAGTGATCTAGATCCTCATTTTTTCTATAATTGTAACACATTGTAAACGAGCTCTTTGCTGAGGAAGCGCCACATATTTTTTAGTAGTATAATGAAAGACTTTGGGGGCAAAGCTATGGTGTTATTCTTCAGCCTTTTATGGTAATATCATTCTAATCTGTTGTGCTTAAATATTCTAGTGGTGTTTTTACTGGTTATTTCTATTGCCTTTTGGATTTATTGGTGCATAGTTACCTTGCACCATTACTTGGATTGGGAAACACTTTAGATTGGGCAGATCTAGTGGATTCCTATTTGAACCACTAGACTTCCCTCTCATTATACCATCCAATCCCTATGGATCTAACAATTTTTTCGAAAATTTGTAGAAATTATCTTATTTGATCAGATCTTGGTCAGTTGGGGACATTCTTGTTTGAATCAACTAACTACTGAAGACATAAGAGCTAAGAACCCATAGTGGGATTTCTCAAAGACTTATCATTTGGAATTTCGAGAGATTTTCTTACCATTTGCTCCAAAAAAAATTATTTATCTTCAAATTTTTCTTATTCTAAAGTGCTTGATTAAATAGATCTGCTAATATAGAACTATAGAACTATCATTTACTAATTGAGGAATGGAGTTGTGCTCATGTTCCTGCAATTTAGTTCTTGTAAATGAATTATGTGTATAGCTCTAACCCTTATAATATAATTTTGTTTATCTTATATTTTATTGGAGAACAATTCAGTGCTTGTAAATGGATTATGTGTATAGATCTAACCCTTGTAATATAATTTTGTTTATCTTATAATTTATTGGAATTTTCTTTTTGTTCATCTTGTATTTTATTGGAATTTTCTTTTCTTTCCTTTTACAGATCTCAAGCTAAGGCAGGGGTTTAGATTGGGATTTCTTGACAATATTTGTTTGCAAGTGGAGCATTTGAATTTCAAGAGAAAATCGAAATTTGTTTGAGGCCAAATCTTCTCATCTGGCTAGACAGCTAGGGTTTCTGGCTAGCTCCAAATTTTTTGTAAGCAGTCTACTACTTTGAGGCTCTTTAGCAGGGCGCAAACATGATTACACCCTTTCTTGCTTCAAATTCGAATTTTCTTCAAGGGTTTTCTTTTTACAAAGTTTGCAATTTTTTTTAAAGCATTTTCTCATTAGTTAGAGTGGTTCACTAACCATTTAGATGTAGTTTCATTATTTCTAACTTGCATTTGCCTAAGCACTTCATTGGATTGTCATTTCTTTATCTACGTTGCTTTGTTTACATTAAATAACATTTATTTGGCTAATAGATCTAAGATACATTTCTATTGCAATTGCTTAAATATCTCATCATTTAAGCTTGTTTGTGCCATATAATACATATATGCTCTTAACATTCTTAAAGGCGCATCCTAAGTAAAGTGCCATTTTTAATCTAATCAATAAGTCATTTCACAAAAGAGAAATTTCTATTGAGCGCACTTAACATTTCTCTAATCTTGCCTTGTTTCATTGAGTAATTTTACATGCTTCATTGATCTTGTGATTTTGGGCTTAAAGTACTTTTCATCATAAATGGATTAGCATTTCTCTCTTTGAAGCATATTGTTATGATTGTATCTCATTGAAACATTTGCATTAACATTCCATCTCATTTTCATTTCGATTTAGATTTAGGCTTGCATCCTTAAAATTTACCCCCAAGCTTAAGCTTGGTTGATAGAAAGTTTAGGACAAGCTTCTCCACCACTCAATTTAACAAGCTTGACCCTTAAACAACAATTAAAATAGGTGACCTTGCAGTTCTCATGTGGCCCAATCCCTTGTAGGAACGGAGACACTTGGCTTAACATAAACCCTAGGTAGGTATTGTTAATGAGGCCATAGTCTCCTTCCCCAACACTTCTTCCAACAACCCTATTCTAAGACAAGTTTTGACAATTGAGGAGAAGACATTCACCCTTAGTTTAGGCATATAATTAAAATTAACCATGCCATAGCATCTCACATAGATTAGTCTTGCATTCATTCATCTAGCATTCTCTTTCAATTGGTTATTAGTAATTGGAATTGTGGGCTAACTACTTCCTTGCAAGCTTTTCCTTGTACTTGTCAATTTCATGCTCATTTCCTTTGAATATCATATTGTCTTTACTTGAGGTACAAGTTTCATTTTCTTGCAAGTTGTATTTCTAATCTTATTGTTCATAGTTTTAATTGATTACAATCTCTTGATCTCTTGTACTAACGCTTCTTGCAGCCTTGCTTATCTCATAACTTGAAATATTTATTTCTTTTGCAAGTATTATAAATTATCTTTGAGCATTGTTATAAGGCACCGGTCTATCATCTTTTATATCGTGTTGAGTTTCATATTGATCTAATTGAATTTATTTTTAATATCCACATTTTTTTTTTTTCACAAATGCGGGTGCTGATTAGTATTCAAAAAAAGGGTAAAGGAGACGAAGCTCCAGATTTACATGGTAGTGTTGGCAAGAGGTGGGCCAATTACAGACATTATTTGTGCCTATTTCCCTTTTGCATCCAGCTTTCTTCACTGTGAGAAAGGAAGAACTGGTGTAAAGTCTTACAAACTAGAATAATAGAAAACAGAATTTGCAGTTCAAGTTTGATCTTTGTGTATGTGATGAATTTTCCGCCCATTGAGAACTTCAAATTTGCCATCAGTTTCAGAGTTATGTGCTTTTTCCAAGCTGGTATTGACACCATAGCATTGATGCAAGAAAAGATAGTCCTGTTTGGGCAGACAGAGCCGCAACATTGACTAACAGATAGATCCGCGTAAGTTATTGGGGCACACATGGTTTAAACAGAAATCGAGGGGATGAGGGGCGGTTGTTTGATGGATGGTTGGGTCATGAGAAAAGTAATGAACAGGAAGGGGCGCAAGAGTTAAGGGAAGGTCACAGAGGATGTAGGAATAAGTCTCTGCAGGTATTGCATTCGTGAGATTCGCTTCAAAAAGATTTATAGTTGTATTATGAGGCTTTGCTATAAGAGAGGAGCAAGGGTTTTCGGAGTTTTATAGTTGTATTATGAAGGTTTGCTATAGAGAGGGCGTAGATCCTCTGTGTGATGAGCCTGCAAAGGATAATAAATCTATTCATGGCAAGAAACACTGTTGATCAAAGCCGTTGCAACGAAGGTTTCCAACATTATGAAGACATGCTCTGTTTGCCCGTTCATCTGCTTCTTTGTTGAGGGAGCGTAGAACATGGTAAAAGAGGTTTCCTTTCATCTGCTGATCAAAAGCTTGGCATCGATCTATAATTTGCTGTAGAGTCAAGTTGGGGGCTTTTCTGTTGTGTTACAATGGCCGAATCTCCAATAACTACTGCTGTACGTATGCCAAGTCTCAATCATTGTAGCAGACCTTGATAGAGAGCTAATGCTTCTGCTCTATTATTGGATAACTTGCCCAGTCCCCATTCATATTCAGTTAAAACAACACCATTACCATTACAAATGATTCCTCCAGCCCCAACCATTCCTGGGTTGAATTTGGAGGCGCCATCGAAAAAAAGATAATGAGTGTTGCAGTTCCTAAGCCATCGTGAAAATTCCTCATCTTTCATCCTGATTTTCCAGCTATACCTGGAGTTGGTTCCGCTACTGATATTACTTCTGCTTTGTGCTATGTTGTTTTTGTCTAGAAGATACCCAATGTAATTTCTTTCTTCAACATGGAGATCCATCGTGTTTAATTGCCCTTGACATTTCATGGATAGAGCTTCCAAATTGAGACTCCAAGCTTTGTTATAGAGCATTCTGACACTGGTTTCTTTATCTTTGAAGACCATGCGGTTTCTTGCCAACCAAATGTTCCATAGAAGAGTACAGGGCAAGGCATTCCAGACTCTTTGTGCAATGTTATTTGTTTTTTTTTGCCACGGATAGCTTTTTTTCCATATTTGCAATGCTTCAAAGATGCTAGTGCTAGGCGCCCAAGGAAGATTAAGGCTTCAAAAAGCTTCCTTCCAGCAAGCTATGGCAAAAGGGAAGTCTATGAAAAGATGTTGACTGGTTTCTTCATCTAATTGACAGTTTGGGCAGCGAGATGGGCCATTTATTCCTCGCTTTTTAAGATTCTCAGAGGTGAGGACTTTCCCTCTTAGGAGGATCCATAGAAAAAATTTAATTTTTGGAAGAGACTCCGCCTTCCATACTAGTCTCCACTATGCCCAAACAGACATGGGAAAATCGATGTTGCAAATATGATGGTAGGTAGCTTTAATAGTATAGATAGTACCTGAAGGATCCCATCGAAAATCATCAGCAACAAAGCATTTTGAAGGTGCTATACCATGGAGATATTCTTGCAGATTGATGAGGTTGATTTCTATATCAGCAGGAATGCGTGGGAAGGTCCAACCTTTCCAAGTATGAGAGTGGGCATCCCACTGAGAGATCTGATCCAAAGTTTGTATCCTTGTGCTATTAAGAAAAGTTAGAATCTGCTGTGTACCAGGCCATTTGCTTATGGGTTGTTGCCCCATTATTTTATCCTCCCCAATTCTAATGTGACTGCCGCCTTTAGGCACTTTCGAAGTATTTTGTTCAAGAAATGGTATTGCTTTCTTGCACATCTTCCAGATTTTTGAGCATGCTCTGTTAGGGAGCTCATGTTCCAAAAGCTGATGTCTTGGGAAGCCGAGATATTTATTTTCTAGCACTGTCTTCCACCAAGCATTCTTGCCAGTTATGAATCTCCAAACAAGTTTGCCAGCAAAGGCAAGGTTTAGAAGTTTAGAAGATCTGATTCCTAGCCCTCCTTTCTCAAGCGATTGAATGACCTGCTTCCAGCTTATTAGATTATTATTTTTTTTTCAGATCTCCCCCCTTGCCAAAGAAAGTGACGAAGGAGAGCATCCACTTTGTTGTGAAAGATGGCAGGTGCTTGCAGGAGTGTAAAGCAGTACAAGGGCAGGGAAGAGAGACCTGCTTTAAGAAGAATTAGGCGCCCTGCTGGATTAAGCCAAGAGGTGCCCCATTGCTGTACCTTCCTTTTCATCTTATCAATAATAACTTCCCAGGCTGCTGCTTTCATATTGCCGGCACTAATTGGCATGCCCAAATAAGTAAAATGCTCCCAGTCTAGCTTACATTGAACTCCAAAAGTATTGGCAATGTTGTGCAAAGTTTGAGCAGAGGCGTTCCACCCGTAAATACAGCTCTTGTGGTAATTTATCAAACCTCCTGAATAGCTCATGTATTTATCAAGGAGAGTTTTGAAACGGCTGGCTATGATATTTGAGGCTCCCCCCATTAAAAGAGTATCATCAGCAAACTGAGAATGATTGATGTTCTTGATTCCATTATCAAGTTTAATTCCGATTATGAGGCCCATACGACGGTTGAAATCCAGAGCTCTGCTGAAGGATTCAGCCATCAAAATAAAAAGATAAGGTGAAAGCGAACAGCCTTGTCTTAGTCCTCGAGTTGATTGGAAGGAGGGTCCACGTCTATCGTTAATAAGAGGGGAGATCCAAGGGCCTGTGATGCAGGCTTTAATAAGATCGATGAAGGATGTAGCAAATCCCATTTTTTCTAAAACAGCAAAAAGGAAAGAGTGCCTGACTCGGTCAAAGGCATTGGCTAAGTCTAACTTTAAGATGAAGCCTTTCTCATTTCTTGCTTGACTGGAATGTATAGCCTCTTGGACAAGAAGGATGGAGTCTGAGATTTGTCTATTGGCCAAAAAACCCCTTGATTTTCTGAAATGAGAGAGGGGAGGAGAGGTTTAAGGCGTGTGGCCAAGATTTTAGTCAAGATTTTGTAAGATGAGTTGCACAAAGATATGGGTCGGAAACGAGAGAAGGACAAAGGTCGATTTTCTTTTGGAATAAGGGCAAGATGGGTGGCATTAGTAAACCCTCCAATTTTGCAATTGCGCTGAGCCCATCTTAGCATCTTGACAAGATCTTTTTTAATTGTTCCCCAGTATGTTCTATAGAAGCATATTGGGAAGCCATCTGGACCTGGGGCTTTATCTGGCTGAAGCACCCAAATGGCATTTTGTATTTCTTCTTCATCAATTTCTTTGGTTAAATTTGTATTGTTGTTCTCACTAATTCCTTTGGGCAAGTGCTGTAGGAGATCTGAATAATCCTCTATTTCCTTTATCTCTGTTAAGAGAGAATTGTAATAGTCTGAGGTTGTTTGTTTGATAGCTTCTTGGGTTTTTTGAGGACGGCCTTCCTCATCATTGATCATGGTGACATTATTTCTGACTTTCCTGACAGTTGCTTGCTTATGGAAGAATGCAGAATTTTTATCCCCTCCTTGAAGCCATAGCTGTCTTGACTTTATTCTCCACTTCTGCTCTTCTTCTCTATTAACACGGTACAGCTGATAATATAAATCGCCTTCTAGTGCTTTATCCTCTTGGGAGAGCCCATTCTCCTCTATTTTTTTGTGGTTTTCTTCCAATTTATTTTTTATTTCAGATTTGGCCTTTTCTGGTTCTTTGTAATGCTGCTTCACCCAGTCCTTCAAGGCATGTTTTGTATTTTTCAAATTACATTCCCAAATGAACCCCAAAGATCCTTCTATGTGGTGCTGCCAGGCTGCTTTGACAATCTGGTCCACAATTGGATTGCTGCGCCAAAGGGAGCTGTATTTAAAAGGCAATGGCCCCAGAGGACAATGTGTCTCAAGGACAAGGCTTGTGGGGTAGTGGTCGGATGCCAAATATGGAAGAATTGCAGCATAAGTTGTGGAGTACTCAGAGAGGAGAGCGGTATTTATCAGAATTCTATCAAGCCGTTCCATTATGTTGTCTTTGCCCAGCCTGCGATTATTCCAAGTGTATCTCCGGTTTTTTGGAATGACATCAACTAAGTCGTACTCTTGCATGATATCTTCCAGCTTTGCTCTGTAGGGATCATATGCAAAGACACCTCCTCTTTTCTCATTAGAATGTAATATAAGATTAAGATCTCCCCCAAGAATGATATTGCTATTGTCTTCGGCATCAATGTCTTCTTGTAGAGTGACCCAACACTGCTCTTTATCTCTGAAATGGTTCGGTGAATAAATATTGTAGATGACTATTTGTTTGTGCTCTGCTTTCTTCTCTAATGTGACTTTGATCCAAAATTGATTGATTGTATTTGATGTGCATGTCCAAACATTTTTGTTCCAAATAGTGGTGATTCCACTGGAAGCTCCTCTTGATTCACATATATGTCCATCATACTGTCTCAGCTGATCTATAATTCCTTTCATCTCTTGAAATCTTTGTTTAGTTTCTTGGATCATTAGAATTCCTGGCTTCTCATGATCTATTAGATCTTTCAGGGCAGTGGTTTTAGAGGGGTGCCCCAGTCCCCTGCAATTCCATGATATTACTTTCATCATTAAGTATGAGGGATTCGGAGAGATGCTCGTCCCCCATGCTCCTTGTGTGTTGTTTCTTTGCTGTTTTGACCCAATATATAAGTTTCTATGGGATTTTGAGTTCCCATGGCAATATCTTTTTGGGTGTTTTCATCCCTTTGTTGTTTGCCAGATTTCCTGCCAGGTCCTTTTTTTTGAGATTCTTGATTGACACCATGCTCTTTCGAGGAGCTCCTGGTTGATCGGGATGGGAGAGGTTCAAGGGAATGGGAGGGGGAGGTTTGTGAAAGGGAAAAAGGGATGGGAGGATCATTTTCGAGGGAAATCAGGGGGTCATTTTCAGGGAGGGAGAGGGCGCCAAAGGGGTGTGAAGATTTCAAAGGAGAGTCAAAAATCGAGCCCGGGGTGGGAATGATGGGAGGGCCCATGGAAGAGGAGGAGGGAGGAGCTGCTAAGGGGGTAGTTTTGGGAGGAGCTGATGAGGGGGTAGATTTAGGAGGGGCAGCTTTGGGGAGAGCAGCTTCAGAGTTCGCTTTCGGGGCTGTAGTAGTCTTCTTTTTTTTAACGGTTTCCCATTGTTCCTCAGATTGAGCAGATTCAACATTAACTAATTTAGAGCAGCGATTGGCAAAATGGTCGTACTCGTGACATACCTTGCATTTAAAAGGGATTTGTTCGTAGTCCAATTGTTGAATGTGCGTCCAATCATCCACCTTTAACTTGATTGCCTCTGGAAGACCCTTGCCGAGATCAACTTCAACACATATATGCGCACATGCTTGCATATTGTCCTTGGGCTCACTCCGATCAATGTATTTCCCAATAGCATTGCCGATAGCTCGAACCGAGTCATCTCCCCAACAGTGGAGTGGGAGATGCAGAAGACGGACCCAAACCGGGACTGCATTAGGGACATCCAGCTCGGGATCGAAGTCTGGAGTCCATTTGTTCAGATACAGTCCACGAGAGTCCATAAAATATGGACCATTTTTGAAGATTAAATCCTTGTCTTCTCTAGATTCAAAATAAAATGTATAATATCCTTTCCCGCAGAAACGAATGGAGATTTTACCGCTTACTTTGTCTGTCCAGTTTCTTTCAATCCATCGTGAACTGTTATCGGGGATGGCCATAAGCCAGTGAATTGACCAATAAGACCCCGTTCAGCTAGTGAGAGTGCTGCCATTCGCAGAAGTGTAGGACACAGATTGACCTCTTGCAATCCATCTAACTTCTTGACAAACCTCGAAAGAGCAGGGCGAGGGCGTTGGCGCTGTAGAGATTTAATCAAAGCAGAAAAAGCTGAAGCTGTAGATTGATCTTTGGAGCCCTCCGTTGCAGCATCCAGAGGGGCCATGGCAGGCCAGCGGCCTCGAGCGTTGAGGAAACCAGCAGCAGCGGCAGCCTAGGTCAAGCGCGCGCAGCTCTAGTTTGAAAAATCGTAGACTAGTATTCATCTATCTTTAATATCCACATTGCTCAATAATAATCTTTCTAATTAATCTTAAATCAAGTTACTTAGATAGGTAATTGCTTTGCCCTTCATCTCCTAATTGAATTTATCATTAATAAACACATTGCTCAATAATAATCTTGCTAATTAATCTTAAATCAAGTTACTTAGACAAGTAATTGTTTTTCCTTTAATCTCCTAGAACTTGTTTCCTTTAACAAGTTTTCATTTTCATCTTTATGGACTACCCCGCATAGCTTACCTAGGAGAAAACTTAAACAGAGTGAGTAGGGAATAGGTGATAACGCCTACTCTGAGCATTGCGCTTTAAAGACTATACCTTGTGGGGTTGGAAACTTTTCCCACATTTAGGTGTACATCTTAGGCGATGACAACCCCTATTTTGCAATTTGATCTGTGACCTATTTTTGACTAGATGGCTCCCTCTATCAAACCTAAAGATAGGCTGGAAGGTGCAACAAATTTTCGGGCTTGGAGGACTAGAATGGATCTCATTCTTAAAGAAAATGACGTAAAGGAATATGTGGAAGGAAAGATTATTGAACCTTAGAATGATGAGGAAAAGGTCAAGCACAAGAAAATGGAAACTAAGGCCAAGAGGATTCTTGTTGAATCCATCAAAGACCCTTTGATTCCATTTGTTTCTGGGTTGAAGACATCAAAGCAAATACATGATGCCCTAGTAGGGTTGTATGCAGTCAACAACATTGGTCAACAGATGGCTTTGAGGAATCAACTTCGAGATATTCAGAAGTCTAGATCAAATATTGTGGCTTCCTACTTAATGAGGATCTCTCAATTGAGAGATCATCTCAAGGCCATTAGAGAAATGTTTCCCACATTTAGGTGTACATCTTAGGTGACAACGACACCTATTTTGCAATTTGATCTGTGACCATATTTTTGACCAAATGGCTCCCTCTGTCAAACCTTAAGATAGGCTAGAAGGTGCAACAAATTTTAGGGCTTGGAGGACTAGAGTGGATCTCATTCTTAAAGAAAATGATCTCATGGAATATGTGGAAGGCAAGATTAATGAATCTCAAAATGATGAGGGAAAGGCCAAGCACAAGAAGATGGAAACCACGACCAAGAGGATTCTTGTTGAATCCATCAAAGGCCATTTGATTCCATTTGTTTTTGGGTTGAAGACTTCAAAGCAAATATATGATTCCCTAGTAGGGTTGTATGCATTCAACAACATTGGTTAGCAAAGGGCTTTGAGGAATCAACTTCATGATATTCAAAAGTCTAGATCAAATATTGTGGCTTCCTACTTAATGAGGATCTCTCAATTGAGAGATCATCTCAAGGCCATTGGAGAAAATATTGATGAATCAAAACCTAGGACTATGACCCTTAATGGATTCTCGGATTCATGGGATTCATTTGTGTCAAGCATTTGTGGTAGATCATGCATTCCAAAGTTTGATCAACTATGGGCTTCCTATACCTAGGAGGAGTCTAGGCTAGTATCAAAAGGGAAGATTCAAAGACCTAAAGATGGTGAGTCCCAAGCATTTGCAACCCATACGAAGGATGGTAAAGGAAGAAGGAATTTTGTAAAATTTCATAAAAGGAATACAGGCAGAAGACTTTCTCCCGTTCAGGATAAGAAGAAGAAGAATACAAAGATTCAATGTTTCAGTTGTCACAAGTTTGGTCACTATAAAAACAAGTGCCTTCAAGGAAATAATGATAGGAAGAGGAAGGGCAAGCAACATGCTTTAGTAGCACATATTGATGATGATAAACATCCACATCAAAAGAGATCCATGAATTACAGTGTAGATGATACATATTACTTTTTCTTTTTTTGCTATTACAGACACTATTGTTGATCACAATGAAATTTGGTTAGTGAACTATGGTGCCTCCAGACATATGACAGGGGGTGTTGTGTCAACATCTTTCTAGTTGGAGTCAAGAGGAAATATTCATATTAATGATATGTTGTATGTACCAGGTTTGAAAAAGAATCCGATATCTACTTCATCCTTAGAAGACGAAGGGTGTAGAGTGGCATATGTTGATGGACAAGTACTTGTATGGAATAAGGGCTCAAGCATAGATTCTGCAAAGGTGATTGGTTTTGAGAGGGAGGATTGTAGAGACTCTTGGGACAATTAACTCAAGCAGAATATTTGCTCGCATACACTACAAGGCTTTGCTTGTTGAAATTTGGTTACCGGAGGACAGGTGGTTCCCTAAAGCTTTGATCTTTGGCCTAGGGAAAAGTGTCCAAAAGAATTTAATTTTTCTCCTAAAGTGACTTTATAAAGTTATAAAATCAAATCTAATTTAAAAGTGACTTTAAGTGATAAAGTTACTAAAGTCTAATTTTAAAGTGATTTTAATAAAGTCAATGTGAAATTAGAAAGGAAAAGTGACTTTGGAGATAAATGACTAAGTGGGTCTTTATTAAAGTGGGGTGAATTAAAAAATAGAAAGTAAGATTTAAATTAGCATTTAATCTCAGCCCTAGATCTAAAGCTATCTCAGCCATTAGATTTAGGGATTCCCCAAAAGTCACTTAGGGTTAGGTTAAAGGAAGAAAATGAGGGAAAAGGTCATTCATTCTTTCATGAGCAGATTGGGAGAGAAGGAGAGCAAAGGAGATTTCTGGACAGTGAGGAGAAGGAAGACAGAACTTGGCACACAAACCGAGGCAGCATTTTAGCAAGTCCATACAGCAAGGAAAGGCACAAATTTCGAGGCAGTGGGCACAAGTTTCAAGGTAGACCATATAGCAGATTTGGCACGCATTCCAAGGAGGCTGTATAGCAGGGTTTGGCATAGGTTTCGAGGAGCTGAGTTGCTGATTTTCTGGCACAATTTTCGAGGCAGGTCGTACAGCAAGTGGTTGTCCTTTTGCACAGAAAACGAGGCAAAAATCCATACAGCAGCTTTGCTGTTTTTCTGCACATAAATCGAGAAATTTGTATAGCAGTGTTTAATGTTGTTTGCACAGAAATCGAGATAGTCCATACAGCAGCATTTAATGCTATAAATCTAGACACGAAAATCGAGGTGGACATATAGCATTTATTGTTGTTCTGTTTTTGCTGTGTACACGTTTTTCGAGGCAGTGGTTAAGCGCAGAAAATGAGATAAGTTGTATTTATTACTTGCTGATTTTTCTGAGTATTTCTCTCACTGTAAAAGGCATTTTTTCTAGAAATAAGGAGCTTTCGAACTGGTTTTCCCCAAGAGTTGTAGGGGGTTTTTCCAAGGTCACATTGACCAAAAATCAGCGTGTCTATTTTTCTATGTGGCTGATTTATTTTGCTGACTTTTATTTCTGCATTTCCAGCGTTGTGAAAATTTCCAAAATTTGTGTTTTCAAAAAATATTTATTTTTTCAACTTGTTGAATGTAAGGCTATGGGAATGGGCATTTAACTATATGGAGAAATAAGGTGAAACTGAAAACCAGAGTGGGAAACAGAAATTTCTACATGGTATCAGAGCTATTTTGCTGAAAAGGCAGTTTGGGACCGCAAGAAGGAAATATTACAAGAAGCTGATTTTTCACTCAGAAATTACGGCAAGCTGATTTTTCACACAAAAAATTTTATCTTTACTACAGCAGTGTTATTTTCAGCTTATTTAGGACAACAAGCATGTCTTTGGGCTTGAGGGTGGAGGATAGGTTGGATGGGCATACAACATATAACTACGTGTTTAAAAAAGAGAACGCAGCATTCGAGGAGTGCGTAAGTCCGGGATGTCATGATGTACACCGCATAAAGACCGTTAATGTGCCCACTACTATTCAGCCATAAAACTATAATGTAAAAAGAAAATCACAGTAAGAGACTGATTCTAGATGGAATCAAAGACCATTGCATTCCTCATGTGAAAAGAAAGAGAAATGCTCATGAGATGTGGACAGCATTGACCAATCTCTACCAAAGTACCAATGAGAACAGAAAAATGGTCCTAAGGGAGAAGCTGAAGACCATTAAGATGGGTAAGACTAATAGTGCAGCTGGATATCTCACAAAGATTACTAATGTGAGAGATGAGTTGGCAGCAGTTGGAGAGGTCATTCCACCCACTGAGTTGGTGCGGATTGCAGTGAATGGCCTTCCTAGTTCATGGCTAAACTCTGCTGATGGGGTTTGTGCACGCGAGACCCTTCCCTCTTGGGAGAGGTTCTGGGATGATTGAATACAGACAGAAATCAAAAAGAACCAGCTTGGGGTAGCCAAACCAGTTGAGCAGGATGCGGATGTAGCACTGTTGGCAGGAGGCAAGAAAGGCAAGGGAAAGAAGCAAGCTTCCACAAGCAGTGGTGGGGGCAAAGGTAAAGGTAAACAGGGGAACACGCAGAAGGACTATTCCAAGGTGAAGTGTTGCAATTGTCAGAAGATGGAACACCATGCAATTGTGTGTCCGGAGAAGAAGAAGAAGGGGAAGAACCAGAACATGGCTGCATCAGCAGAGAAAGAGGAACTTTACGGATCGCTTTGACCGGGAGTTTGGGTTCATTACTTGTGAGTCCACTAGTGCAGGATCACCTGCCATAAAGGTTGAGAGGGAGTGTGCATTTCCCTCCACTAGTGGAGCATCGTCAGGTATCTGGTATGTTGACAGTGAGGCTTCACGTCATATGATAGGAGTCCATGAATACTTCTCAGAGCTTTCATAGAGTGGTACTGATATAGTGGTAGTACTCGGAGATGACAGCGTTGTTAGAGCAGTCGGTGTGGGGACATTGACATTTGATAGGGAACCCAAACCTCCCTTGAAGGTGTCAGAAGTTCTATATGTGCCAGGGATGAGGAAGAACCTCATATCCGTCTCAGCTTTGGAGGACAGAGGATATGAGATATTTTCAGGAGAGGACAGGTGTTGATATATCCCAGGGGTGCTCCAGCTGATTCAGCTAGAGTGATAGGTGTACGCCATGCAAAGGTGTACAAGTTTGCATTTCAGCCCCTTTTGGCATTGAGTAGTAGTACCTAGTGAGTGTAGCCATGGGCTCGGTAGCCGTGTAGCATTTCCATAACCGCAGATGGGACACATGTATCATGGAGCCTTGAGGACATTGGCAGGAGATCACCACAACGTGCGCATTTCCGCATCGATCACTTTGATACTTGCAGAGGATGTGCGATGGGCAAGTTTGCTAAATCCCCTTTTCCCAGCAGTGACAGCAGAGCGACTGGGATACTTGATTTGATTCATTCCGATGTGAGCGGTCGGATGTCTGATGTTTCCTTGAGTGGATATGAGTACTATGTTTTATTCATTGATGATCACTCCAGGAGGACCTGGATTTATTTCTTGAAGACCAAGAGTGAGGTCTTCAAGCGGTTTCAGGAGTTCAGAGCTCTTGTGGAGACTTAGACAGGTCGGAAGATCAAGTCCCCGAGGTCAGACAATGGAGGAGAGTACACCCTTGGAGATTTTGTTGACTATTGTGCGGAGGCAGGCATTAGAAGGAAGTTCACTATTCCTTACAACCCCCAACAGAACGAGGTTGCGGAGAGGAAGAACAGATCCATCGGAGGGGCTGCCAAAACCATGCTACAGGATTAGGGGTTACCATTGTTTTTGTGGGCAAGTAGGCTTGCAACATCACATATTTATGGGTGCAACGTTGTCCGTATCGTGCCTTGGGGCATGTGACTCCGGAGGAGGCTTTTTCTGGGAAGAAGCCTGATGTTGGTTATCTTCGTATTTGTGGGTGTATTGCATACTCCTACGTATCCAAGGAGAAGAGGACCAAGCTAGAGCCCACTGCAGAGAAGGGTGTCTTTGTGGGCTACAGTGAGACCTTGAAGGCCTTTCGGATTTATATTCCCACACAGAGGAGAGTTGTTGTTAGGCGGGATGGTTTGAGTGGAGAACAGACTTTCAAGAGGTCAAGCAGAGTTAGAGTATCCTGGGATCGTCAACTAGACACTTAGGAGCAAATTAGTCGTACTGAGATCCACAAGGTGGACTGTGGAGGATCCTCGAGGTACACCAATACGCAACAGTCCATCAGCGGGAGCAAGGGCTCGCGCAGTCGCAGGGTGGTGCTTCCCCCAAACATGCGCAGTGGGCCCGTCGCAGCAATTCACTAGGGAGTCCACCGATGGACAATTCACACTCGTACTTCAACATCTACAAAAGTCTGTGCGGAGGACAAGAATGTACGCCCGAAGAGTTCAAGCTCTTGATGATGAGGAGGAGGAGTTTCATTCTCCAGTGGAAGAAGTGTGCTCAGGGAAGAGGAAGCCCAAGTGGCTTCAGGATACCTTGAGAGAGGCCACATCTGTTGCTGGGCCTAAGAAGCTGGTCAGAGAGAGCAGACCACCTGAGAAGTTTTGTAGCTATATGGCAATGGTTGCCAACATCCTTGACTCTGAGCCTTCTAGCTATGAGGAGGCAGCTAGCCAGCAGGTCTGGAGAGAGGCCATGCAGGAGAAGTATTCTTCTATCATGAAGAATGATGTTTGGGAGGTGGTGCCGAGGCCTGAGGGCAAATCCGTGGTTACTTCCAGATGGATTTACAAGGTAAAGCATGCTGCAGATAGCAGCATTAAGAAATTCAAGGCAAGGTTTGTGGCTAGAGGGTTCTCCCAGGTAGAGGGAGTTGATTATGAGGAGACCTTCGCTCCCGTGGCTCGATATACTTCGATCCACTCCATTATATCGGTAATAGCAGAGATGGGTTGGAAGATCCACCAGATGAATGTGAAGACCGCATTTCTCAATGGCTTCATACAGGAGGAGGTGTACATTGAGCAGCCACAAGGCTTTGAGGTGCACGGGAAGGAGTCCCATGTGTGCAGACTGAAGAAGGCCCTTTATGGCCTGAAGCAAGTTCCCAGAGCTTGGTACTCCAAGATAGATACATACTTGCAGGAGATGGGTTTCACAAAGAGTGAGGTAGATCCGAACCTTTACTTTATTGTGATAGGTGAGGAGCCTCTCATTCTGGTGCTATATGTGGATGACTTAGTCATTATGGGTGCAGAGAGACTCATAGAGCACTGTAAGAGAGATCTTGCGTCAGAGTTCGAGATGAAGGATATCGGCTTGATGCATTACTTTTTGGGTTTGGAGGTGTGGCAGGAGGAGGGGCATTTCTTCCTGGGGCAGGGGAAGTATATTGTGGACATCCTTGACAGATTCCACATGGAGGATTGTAGACCCATGTCGACACCGATGATCACCAACTGGAAGAAGCTTCATGCTTCAGATTCCGAGTTGGTGGACCCCACTTTGTATAGACAGCTGATTGGTTCCTTGATGTATTTGGTCAACACCAGACCAGATATATGTTTTGCAGTCAACACGATGAGTCAGTTTATGTGTGAGCCTAGGAAGGTTCACTGGGTGGCTGCAAAACACATTTTACGATACTTGCAGGGGACAGTGGATTATGGTCTGGACTACAGGCAGGGGGATGGAGTGAGATTGGCAGGTTACACTGATTCTGATTGGGCAGGTTGTGCTTCTGATAGGAAGAGCACTTCAGGGTGCTGTTTTGGGTTGGGTTCGACAGTAGTGTCATGGTTCAGCCGAAAGCAGCAGTCAGTAGCATTGAGTTCAGCGGAAGCAGAGTATATGGCAGCCAGTCTAGCTAGTTGTGAGGCCATCTGGCTTCGCAAGATGTTGTTTAGCTTATTTGGTCAGCCGTTGAGACCTTCAGTGATTTACTGTGATAATCAGAGTTGCATTAAACTCACGGAGAATCCAGTATTTCATGACAGGTCAAAGCATATCGGGATCAAATATCATTTCATCGGAGACTATGTTCAGAAAGGAGCTGTGAAGCTTGAGTATATTCCCACTGATGAGCAGGTTGCAGATATTCTTACCAAAGCCTTACCACGGGGCAAGCATGTCTACTTCAGAGACAAGATGGGTGTGGTGGGGAACACCTTCCTCGGTAAGAGGGAGTGTTGAAATTTGGTACCGGAGGACAGGTGGTTCCCTAAGGCTTTGATCTTTGGCCTAGGGAAAAGTGTCCAAAAGAATTTTAATTTTTCTCCTAAAGTGACTTTATAAAGTTATAAAGTCAAATCTAATTTAAAAGTGACTTTAAGTGATAAAGTTACTAAAGTCTAATTTTAAAGTGACTTTAATAAAGTCAATGTGAAATTAGAAAAGAAAAGTGACTTTGGAAATATATGACTAAGTGGGTCTTTATTAAAGTGGGGTGAATAAAAAAATAAAAAGTGAGATTTAAATGAGCATTTAATCTCAGTCCTAGATCTAAAGCTATCTCAGCCATTAGATTTAGGGATTCCCCAAAAGTCACTTAGGGTTAGGTTAAAAGAGGAAAAGGAGGGAAAAGGTCATTCATTCTTTCATGAGCAAATTGGGAGAGAAGGAGAGCAAAAGATATTTCTGGACAGTGAGGAGGACAGAACTTGGCACACAAACCGATGCAGCATTTTAGCATGTCCATACAACAAGGAAAGCCACAAATTTCGAGGCAGTGGGCACGAATTTCAAGGCAGACTGTATAGCAGATTTGGCACGCATTCCAAGGAGGCTATACAACATGGTTTGGCACAGATTTCGAGGAGCTGAGTTGCTGATTTTCTGGCACAGTTTCGAGGCAGGCCGTACAGCAAGTGGCTGTCCTTTTGCACAGAAAACAAGGCATAAATCTGTACAACAGCTTTGTTATTTTTCTGCACGAAAATCGAGAAATCCGTACAGCAGCATTTAATGTTGTTTGCACAAAAATTGAGACAGTCCGTACAGCAACATCTATGTTGTAAATATGGGCATGAAAATCGAGGTGGCTGTAAAGCATTTATTGTTGTTTTGTTTTTGCTGTGTACACGTTTTTCGAGGCAATGGTTAAGCGCAAAAAATGAGATAAGTTGTATTTATTACTTGTTGATTTTTCTGAGTATTTTTCTCACTGTAAAAGGCATTTTTTCCAAAAATAAGGAGGAGCTTTCGAACTGGCCTTCCCCAAGAGTTGTAGGGGGTTTTTCTAGGGTTACATTGACTAAAAATCAGCATGTCTATTTTTCTGTGTGTGGCTGATTTATTTTGCTGAGTTTTATTTCTGCATTTCCAGCATTTGAAAATTTCTAGAATTTGTGTTTTCAGAAAATATTAATTTTTCAGATTGTTGAATGTATGGCTATGGGAATAGACATTTAACTATATGGAGAAATAAGGAGAAATTGAAAACTGGGGTGGGAAACAAAGAATTCTACAGAACATATAAGAAATGAAGCATTTTGTGTTCCCTTAGCTAGATTATGTGTATCCCATCACAAGGTTGTAAGCAAGTTGATTAATTGAATAGTTGATAGTTGGCTTATTCTCTTTTGTAACATCGAGCTTCATGTTGTTCATATCTTGATTCACAATTTATTCAATCAATGCAAACTTAAGAGTTGAGTTTGCTGCTCAAATTATTGTGTCGAGGTATGCTTAATATATGAATTCATTTCTGTTTGAGTTAGCTTATTAATCTTTTGTGCCATGTGTTACGTTGAACTTATCACAATTTGTGTTGTAGTTGTGTTAATTTTGTTAGTGCACTCTCTCAAATCAAATTTATATCAGAGCATTGTTTCACATGTAGTTACTGTTACCCACCAAAAGTGGGTGACCCCGTAGGAGAAAATTTTTCTCCCACTCTTCACATCCAACTGGCCAGCCAGCAGCCCTTGGCAGCCACCACTAGCTGATGATGACATGCCAATTCAATTTATGCCAGCTGCATTAGTCATATACCTTCTCACTCATCCATCAAGATCACATGGACAAAGGTGGGCCTTCGATCAAAAAGTACTTTGTTGATTTTGCAATTAGGTGTTTATGTCTGTTTGTACTTGGGATTTTGATATGGATTATGGGGTGACCTGGAAGAAAGTGGGGCTTTGACCGTGATCTTGTTCCCTCACCTTAAATGTGGGGTTAATCTTCAATCCTAGTCCAGTGGGACCCATAGGTGAAGCGTTGAGAGCCATGGGACTCCAAGCAACAATAGAGCATCACACACACCCTTGGGCACCTCTAGTACCTAAAGTGTTATGACACTTTGCCCCTCATTTGATGACTTTGGGATGATGCACCTAGACCCAATGTGCCCCCAAGGCGGCCTTAGCACTTTGAGAGGGATGGCAACTGATCTAGGACCCAGATGAGGATGGTCTCACGCCTTGAGACTTGGGAGGGTTAGCACCACTTCGGAAGCCCTCAATGTTGGAACAAAGACTAACACTATGGCCATTTGGAGACCCATGAGAACCATCTTGTGGTGAACAAATTGGATTCTTGGACCACAATGAGCCATTGATAGAGATTTGGGGGCCAACCCTAAAATGATGAATTTTAGATGCTTCTACATCAAGTTTGGCCCTAGAAGCACAAACAAATGCCTATTGGAGCTCAACGCATGGATGACGTCAACATTTTAGTCCTCATGGCTCACACATGTGGGCTTTCTCTTGAGTTTTTGTTTAAGCTAGTTGGGTTGGCTTGTAACCCATGGTTCTATCTCAATTTAACTTGAGATATAGGGGCTTTTAGGCTAATTAGACATCATGCCTTCTCATATAAATAGAGAGAAGATCATTTGGTAAATCATCATAACTTGGAGAATTTAGCCTCTCTTAGGCGAATTTTGACCTTTACTTGGGGAGAGATGTGATTTATGGAACTAATTTTGTGTTGGAGCTATGTCTTTTTCTTTGGAGAAGTTATCTTGGATCAATGACGGATTATCCATGCATGTTATCTTGTAAGGGAGCCTTGCATGTGATAATTTTTTTTGCTTTATGTCGAATGTATGGAATATATTGGTAATCTAGGGTTTTTTCTATTGTGCCGTAATTTGTTTCAATTGTATAAAACCTAGACATCATATTGCATGCATTACTCATTATATGACATTTCAATTGTATTCCCCTTTGTCATCCCCAATAAATATTTTTCTAAGTAAAATCATTATTTTTGCAATTTTGGTGTTGAGAAATACTTTTTGGCATATAAAATTTAGGAAAGGTGGGTTATGGAAGCTCCAATTAATTTTTGGAGAAAAGGAGGCTGCAAATATTAGAGAAAAGAAAAATTAAACTTGTAGTGGGATGTGAGGGACACCCAAAAAGGGGAATTTGAATCCCATAGGAAAATCGAACCAAGGGAGAAGGAGGCAAAAAGGGAGTTCAAACTAGTGGGGGCCACAAGGAGGAAAGGGAGCAACAATTATAAATAGAGGAGGAGAGCCTCATTTTGGGATCTTTTGGTCATTTTACAATTCAAATCTTAGTTCTCTTGAGCTGTTTAGCCAAGACAACCGTGCTGTTTAGCATAAGGAATTTCCAAGCGGAAATTCCAACTCTTCCTCCAGTGAACTTCAAGTGTCACCCTAGGAGAGAATTTGGGGAGTTGATTCTGGATCATTGAGGAGATATTTTACAGGTTTCTTTCCGCTGGTGGTTGCTACTCCAAGGACGCAAAAGAATTTCGTGGGGGCTAAGAGAAGCTAGCAATTAGTGGAGTATTGGCCGACGAATTTGCAGATATTTATCCTTAGGGAGAATTAGTTTTCCTTGGTGATTTGCAGGGGTGAGAGTGTTGCATTTTAGAGGGCCGATTTTGTCTATTTCAGGGCCTGTGCAGGGGTTTACTGGCATCTTTGGTGCACTTGCAGAGGCTCAACGTTTGGGGAGCATTTGAGCTGGAATCTGCTTGGTGATTGAGGGGAGAGATTTGCAGGAGTTAGGGAGGACTTCTTGGAGGGAGATTTGGGCTTAATTCAACAGTATCTGAATTGTGGGGCATTTTCTGGCTAGGATTAATTTTGTAGATTTTTCTAAGCACTTATGAGGGAAAAAATCCTAGTTCCATTTAGCATCCAACAACATAAAATTGTTGGAGGAAGGCGCAGTTCACCCTAGGACCATTTTGTTAAATTTAGATAACCATGGTGTTCTATGCTTGATGCACTTTTACTTCAGTCTTTCTTAGGCCCGATACAAAATAGCAATCACATAAACATGAAAGTAAAATGCTGATAGAACACAATAATAGATCAATAGAAGACAAGCCAAATATAGATCAGATTTGCAATTCCTTTTGTCTAGCAAAGATATGAGATATTGTTGCGTTACGGCGGTCAACAGGATGCTTCAACCAACAAAGTCTTTCTCGGTTAGCCACTCCTTCATGTGTCACACCCACAGCCATCAAAGACAACTCATCACAAGTCAACCCAGGCAGCAACATAAAAGTCAATGCAACAATTTAGGGCTTTGGTCAAACAACCAGGAATTCCTCAATTTTAGTGCCTAGCTGTATGACCTCCTAAAATCGGAATTTTGGCGAAAGATTGAAGTCAAATGATCGAGGGTTGACTATGGTCAACGCTGCAGGAAAAATCCCTAGATAGATCTGCAAAAAACAACAGCTTCGCTCCGCATGTGTGAGGGGAAAAAGGCCTCCAAAGGCTATCGAACCAATCAGATCACAATGAGAGAATGTGTGATGAGTTGATGATGAAATGACCTCCAAGTCTCTCCAATTTATAATGAGGGTGTGGGACACATCTATTAGGCACGTGAGCCTACATTACAAATTTGGCCGACCTTGCATATGTGGAAAAATAAATTCAAAATAAATGTTCTGCTCATCCGATCAAGATGATCTTTAGATCAATCTTGCACCTCTCCGAAAGAGGAATCCAACAAAAATATGACCATCGTCATATGAGTAGTGCAACATGGAGTTTGGACCTAGTTGCCCAAAATTAACACATTTCCACTACTTGGGGTTCGTGAAATATCTCTGGGTCTTGCTGGGTATATAGTGAGGAGGCCACCATCAGAGTTTCATCTCATTTTGGGCACTCTTTAGAGCAGTTCCTCCAGTTCCCTTCTAGCAGTAGCCAACAATTCTTCTTGGTCAAGCACAGTTTTTCCCAGGGGCTCTTTCCAGCATTTGAGCATTGTAGTCACACCTGGGTTCTTGCCATAGCTTGCAGTAGCAAGCCCATGTTCCTCTGATCTCATTTATTGTACTTATATTTATCAAAGTTAATACAATGACTTAAAGTTTTTGCTCATATTTTCGTTTTCAAATGTGTATGGTTGTGCGTTTATGAATTTTGTAGCTGTAGCTAGTTCATTGCTTCTGTTATCTACGATATTTTCCATCTAGAATATTACAATGGTATTGGAGCATGATCTTGGCCAGTTGTGGGGGAGTTAGCAAAATCATTGAGGGGTAGGCATGCATGCAAAGTGAATGTTGAAACTATGGACATTCTAGTCAAGCAAACAAGATGGAGTAGAAAGAGGATCAGGGAGGAAATCAATATAAACAATGAGAAACTAAAAGAACTATGGGCCCAGTTGAGTAGCCTTGAGGGGATAAACTAGAGGCACCTTCGTTTCTATGAAAGTGACCCTAGAGATAAGCATGTCATGGGGATGAAGCCATTCACATCACTCATGGGAGATCAACCAAAGCAAGGCATACCGAAAATCGTGGGAAAATTAAACTAGAGGCACCTTCGTTTCTATGAAAGTGACCCTAGAGATAAGCATGTCATGGGGATGAAGCCATTCACATCACTCATGGGAGATCAACCAAAGCAAGGCATACCGAAAATCGTGGGAAAATTAACCCTCACCCGCTTTGATGGTTCAACTAGGATCCCTGTCAGGAAATGGGTGCGGGAATTGGACACATACATTCGGCTAAACCACGTGAGATAGGTGGATGCCATTAGATATGCCACTTGGTATTTGGATGGAGATGCCATGGAGTTGTGGTACTGTGTACTGGTCCCTTTGAGTCATGCTGGCATCACGTCTTATAGGGAGTTCACACAGAGGCTTATAGAGAGATTTGAATGAGAGGACACCAGATCCCCTCAGCAAGAGTGGACAGGATAGGGATAGTTAGAGGGTGAGATCAGGAGGCGCTTTTGCTGGTGGAGATCTGGCTTTAGATATTAGGAGCTTGAGGAGGAGATTGAGCATGGGGTTGATGGCACGCAGGAGAGGCACGTAGATACACCCAAAGTGACGCAGGAATCACCCTTATTGGAGATTCCTTTGATGTCTTTGGCTGACCCCTTGGGAGAGAGAGTAGAGCATACACCCGTAGAGCCATTCGTTGATGCAATGCCATTCGTTGTTGAGGTCTCCATTGATGACGTGCCCAGAGCCATGTCCGAGTTTCCTGGTGATAGCAACCCACAACAGATTGGTGAGGTACTAAGGGACATCCATTAATGAGGTGCTGATAGGTACCGAGGCATCTCGGTCCATGACAAAGTTTCCATGAAATTTAGGAAAGGTGGGTTGTGGAGCCTCCATAAAATTTAGGAAAGGTGGGTTATGGAGGCTCCACTTAATTTTTGGAGAAAATGAGGCTGCAAACGTTAGAGAAAAGAAAAATTAAATTTGTAGTGGGATGTGGGGGCCACCCAAAAAGGGGAATTTGAATCCCTTAGGAAAATCGAACCTAGGGAGAAGAAGGAAAAAAGGGAGTTCGAACTAGTGGGGGCACAAGGAGGAAAGGGAGCAACAATTATAAATAGAGGAGAGCCTCATTTTGGGATATTTTAGTCATTTTACAATTCAAATCTTAGTTCTCTTGAGCTGTTTAGCTAAGACAACTGTGCTGTTTAGCACAAGGAATTTCCAGGAATTTCCAAGCGGAAATTCCAACTCTTCCTTTAGTGAACTTCGAGTGTCACCCTAGGAGAGAATTTGGGGAGTTGATTCTGGATTATTGAGGAGCTATTTTACAGGTTTCTTTCTGCTGGTGCTTGCTACTCCAAGAGCGCAGAAGAATTTTGTGGGGGCTGAGAGAAGCTAGCAATCAAGGGAGTATTGGTTGGAGAATTTGCAGAGATTTATCCTTAGGGAGAATGCGTTTTCCTTGGTAATTTGTAGGGGTGAGAGTGTTGCATTTTAGAGGGACAATTTTGTCTATTTCAGGGCCTGCGCAGGGGTTTACTGGCAACTTCGGTGCACTTGCAAAGGCTCAAAGTTTGGGGAGCATTCGAGTTGGGATCTGCTTGGTGATTGAGGGGAGAAATTTGCAGGAGTTAGGGAGGATTTCTTGGAGGGATATTTGGGCTTATTTGGACAATATCTGAACTGTGGGGAGAGTAACTCCCTCCTCATCTCTTCCTGCTGAAGGGCTGCCCACATTGCCTCCCAATCCGGCAAATTCTCTCTGCCCAGGATGCTCTGGACAAAGACTTGATAGTCTTCGGACACTGAGTCGAGGGCCAATCTGAGCATCTTTGTGGCCTGAGGAGTTGCTCCCACAAATTCCCGCTGATCTTGGTTTACTTGAAGTCTAAACAGGAACGGATCAATGTGCTCACCCTTCTGCATCCTTGTAGTCCGCAATTTCTCCTCCAAGAACATCTTCCGCTACTCGGAAGATCCCTGATATAGCTTCTCTAGGGCTTGCCACATCTCTCTAGCAGTCCCTTTGTTAGCGATGTGACACATGACATGATCCCTCACTTCGTCGAGGATCAAGCACTTTTCCTTAGCCGTATCTTTCTGGAATGCCTTCAACGGATGTGCATCTACAGGTTCAACTACCACACCATCGATGAAGGCTTTGAGATCATGTTCATCCAACAGGCATATGATCCTTACCTGCCAAATCACATAATTGGAAGCTCCCTCCAACTGATCTTGATCTCTCATCCCACTTACTGCCATCTTTGCTGACTGAAAAAATAAATTGAACTAGCTCCCTCTCTCTCCTTTGCGTAGATGCTGGCCTGGCCTACCTATTCCCTGTTGGAGATAGTGGATCTGCCACACAATACTGCTGCTCAGCTATCTAGAACTAGAATTCCCCGGCTAGGAATTCTTTGAGGAAGATAATTCCCCACACGCGGTCGATCTGCTGCCTCTAACCCTCTGCGCAACTGGCTCTATGTACTCCCTCTTGGAGCAAGCCAAATAGTTCATGGACTTTGCTGCTTTTGCACAGTAAATCCGAGTTTCTTGGGCATGAAACTCTCTGAGGTCAGAAATCCCCAAAATGTCTTCAACTACTCTCTCCTGATGCTTTCTGCACCAGCAATCACTGCTACACGGAAAACTGCGTCCCTCCAGCTGCTGATCTGCGCTGAAATTACTGTGCTGCTCCCTCTACTTCGGACAAACTGTAATCTGGAAAATCCTACTTCTCTGTCGACTCACTTAGAGAGAGATTTCCTTGCAGATCTAGCCCTCCTGGCTTGGACTACGCAGTCATTGGGAAATCGATCTGCTCCTTACACAACTTCTTTGATCCCGACTTCTCTTCCAATGCTAGATCTACTGGATCAGCTCTCTCGCTCCTCCTGCATCCAGCTTAAACAAGCTCTGATACCATGTGAAATTTCGTATTACCAGGAATCCTACTGCAACACTAATGAGAAATCTCCTATCTGTTAATTCCTTTTAACAAATTATTTATTGTTTTCTACTGTAAATAATGAAATCTCATACACTACAACCTTCACAAATTAACTGCGGAAAAAATACAAGTGCGGAAACAAAATCTGAACAAGAGTAAATCATAGACACATCTGACACAGTTTTTTTTGGACCAATGTCCCCAGAAAAACCCAATGCGGGAAAACCGGTGCAATAGTTGAGGGTTTATATATTATGCAGTAAATTCTGAGTACAAATTTATGATTGTCAAATCTGACAAATCATACAGAGAAATCTGACAAGCAAAATCTCGTGAGACAAAAATCGCTCTGTCACGGGAATCTGACACTGATCTGCACCCGAAACGAGTTGCTCTCTGCTGCCTCTGCGCAGTGACTGCGTAACCCACACAGTCTCTACGTCACAACAGAAGCTGCTCTTTGTCCCTGCGTTGGATCTCTCTGTTGGTTGGAAACTGGAATCTTCTGGCCTCCAGAAACTCCCTCCGGGAACTGGAACTAACCCTCTGCTGTATCCTCAACAGAAAAATGAACTCCCTCTCAGCTCTGCGTAGTGCTTGCGTAGACTCTGCATCATTGGCTCTTCGCTGCTCTTTGTGGCTTCTACTGCCTCCTTTGCTATGCACTCTTCGGATCAGGAATTCTTCCAACCGGAATTACCGCCCCAATCTACAAAATCTCTTGATCGATTTTCTCCCTGAGCACTGCTCACCAAAGAATTTCGATCTCTTGATCCTCTCCGTGTGTCTCTGTGTTTTCCAAATGACCCTTCAAGTCTTTCTTATAATCTTCTCGTTGAGATTTCAACGACCGAAATTAAATCATTAATCAACTCCTAACATTAACTTTTGACTTGATCTTCGTCTTCTCTAGAAGATTCACACTTTGTTTTATTAATACCCTTTAATTATTTTATTTTCCTAAGTTTCGACTTAGGGTCCCTTTAAAAATAATTAATTATTTTAATAAAACACACTCTGAGTGGAATTTTCACAAACGATTTATGGGTTCTTTGGAATACATGTGCCTAAGCCTCCTTGCAAATTTTGAGACTTAGAGCACATCCGATGCTACCCAAAAACACAACGTGGGTTAGAGAGGGTATTGACATTGTGTTATTGTTGTGTGGAATTTTCACAAATGATTTCTGGGTTCTTTGGAATACATGTGCCTAAGCCTCCCTACAAATTTTGAGACTTAGAGCACATTCGATGCTACCCAAATCAATACAACGTGGGTTAGAGAGGGTATTGACATTGTGTCATTGTTGTGCTAATATTGCTTGTTGCATAGCCTTGGTGTTGTGACTTGCTCATGCAGGAAAACAACTTCGTCACACAAATTTTTGTCACACAATCTATACACTGATTTTTGTTGCAAATGCACAACAAAACAACCATGGCATTTTGATTCTGATGGACAATTTAGTGGTTCACATGTGGAAGACCAATAGTCACAAAACATTGTACAATATGTAATTTAGAGACTATGGATAGATGAAAAAATGGATTGTTTCCTTTCCCTCTAATCGAATGATGAATAACGCATCTTGATGTTGAAAATTAGTTGTTTGTTTGAAATCTTGATAGTTCATTTATTCTATGTTATTGTATCAAGCTTGATGTTCTCCATATCTCACTGTCCTAATATTTTTCACTTAATGAAAATTTAGAGTTGATTTTACTGCCCAAATAATCACACAAATGTATACTTAGTGTATGAATTAATTTCCTATTTGAATTAGCTTATCATTCTGTGGCATCATAAATTAATGACCGTGTGTTTTAAGTTAAACTTACTATTGTTCCACCAATTTTGCTAATGCACCCCATAAGATGTTATTGTTGTAACTTGTGTTTTAGAATTCTAGTTGCATTAATATTGTCATGACTTGGGAAGTAAAAGGCATAGTCCACAAAGAATAAGAAAGAAAGTGCAAACTTACCGACATCATAATAAAATTTGTAAAAGGAGGTGGAGATGAAGATCTAGTTGAGGTAGTGAAAACTTTTCTCAAAGACGTGACAGGTTTGTTGAGAAATTAGGGCTTTTATTAAAATTTCTCTTGATAATTACTTGTGATTTACTTTATGCTTCTTTCTCTTAGATCTCATCTTCGTTAGATTACTATGTTCTTCATCAAGTCAATTATCAAACACAACAAGCCAGGGCCAAAACCTCTCACTCTTTGAGAGGGAAACCCGCATCAATTCTTCTTATAGAGATTCCAATTGACGAATACCAAGACCATGATCCTTAACCTATTAAGCCCCTCCAAGACCAAGACACTGGTTTCCTTGATTGACTTCTTTTCCTTCCATCTTCTTCTTTCACACGGGAAAGCATCATATATATCTTCATTGTTATTATCACTGTCACTGTTATCCTTGTTACCAAGAGTGTAGCACTGTGCTTAGATCGCAGCATCATCATAACAACATGATAGAAATAACGCTGAATACATGTAGTACTTGATGCTGAGCCACACTAAACTATCACTGAGCCACATTGCTGTATCACTGAGGTCATAGGTACTATACTGAGATCACTGTACCAATATAATGTCACTGTGGTATGCCAAGAGGTTCGAGACCTATTCCTGCACCCATCCGAGCCTTCTTCTTGTACCCATCCGAGTCTTCTCTTCCTGTACCCCTTCGAACTGTCTTCTGTGATCTAGACCGAGACCTGTGCTCTTGTTCGAACTCATTTTAGAGGAATCCGAACTTATCTTCTGTGATTTAGCTCGAGAATCTCAGAGAAATCCGAGTCTATCTTCTGCACTAATGCGAGGTGCCTAGACACCTATTTATGGTGGTTCGTGCATGCTATTAAGCTGACCTATCATTTTGAATGGATGTGACCTTCTTTGAGCTGAACCGACATGAATATGATGTGCATCTTTGAGGTCGACATCAAGAGGAGAACCGTGCTTGTCTTGGAGGGCTTTCTAGACATCCTCTAAGTGTAACACAACTTCATTTACTAGACTCTAATTATTTTTATGACAAGATGACAAAATCCTAAAGACATCAAGAGGAAGTCTTTGACCTATAAATAAAATTCTTGCTCATGAAACCCAAGATGCAAGTAATACAATAAATACATTTTATTTTCTTTTGTCTTTTCTTTACATAAAATCATAATTACATGTCATTATGAAGACCAAACCTAGTTACACTTTTCAATAAGGTTGGCTAGGCATGACCAAAGCAACAAAAATAGGAGGGAAACAACATGAACAAACTAGGAGAGAAAATCAATTGATGATATTCTTATCCAGTATTCAAGATAGAAATCAAATCACATGGGGGAGATGTTGAATTTGTAACTGTGGTCAGTCTTCATAATGTATATTTGGCCACTTGATGTATTGATTATTGTAAAGCATATTTTAAATGCTAGAGTCCAAAGAAAATTGACTTTGAGTCAAAGTCCCATTGCGACTTTAAAAAAAAGAAAATTTGAATTTTTAAATTGTAATTTTTGGCTCCAAAAGTTGTCAAGTCAACCTCCCTCCAAGTCAAGTCGGCCTAGGGCAAATGACACACCCATTTGACCCAACGATATAAAGGCAACTCAACCTCATTCTTCCACCACCAATTCATACTTCCTCAAGAAGACATTTTCTAGGCATCTTACCAAAGATCAAGAAGGACAAGGAGGATGAAAAAGAAGACGAATTGCATCTTTTTTTCTCTCTCTCAAGCTCGCATGTGTGGATATATTCTCTCTCTTCTGGTTCAAAGTTTTTTTTTTTGGGCATTTCTATTGTAGGGGGCCAAAATTCTGGGTAGTTGCAGGGGCCGAAATTTTGGGGTATCTGGAAGATGTAAGAGGGCTGGAATTCTAGGTTAGATTAGGCAGAGAAAAATTCTGGATCAGATTGGGAGGTTTGAATTGGAGGAGTTGACTAGGTTTGACCATAGGTCTATGTGTGTCTCTTGTTGAACAAAAGAATTTATCTATTGCAAAGGTTGCTGGATTTTTCCCCTTGGTGGGTTTTCCTAGGGTAAATCTTGTCTCCTCTTTGTGCATTATGATCTCTACTGCTCTACTATTCTTGTATGGTTGAATTTCTGAAGTATAATTGCTAAATGATATATTGGAATAATTTAAAAGAAGATCAAGATCAAAAGTGATTATCAATATTTCAGAAATATTGTGCTAGTCTATATTGCACTTAGAAAATCAACATGGGATCAGAGCTTTGGTGAAGGAAGGAACACTGAGATCACCTTTGAAGGAACCCTGCTTTGAGATTTTATTATTGAAGTCCATGATTCACATCCATGGTTTCTTGTATGAAATTTGAGAACAAGTTTAAAGGAGCCTCAAACTTCAGATCTTGGAAACTTAGAATTGATCTTATTTTTGCAAAGAACAAAGTTTTGGATTTTGTGACAGGGAAATTTGTAGAACCAACATATACTGCATGAAAGGAGAAGTTTAAGAATTGCTATGAGTCTTATTTGGAGCTCCATTAGAGATCATCTTATTCCCTACATTGTAAAGCTTGATACTTCTAAGAAGATGTATGATGCCCTAACCAATCTATTCACCATCATGAATGTTGCTCAAGCCATGAGTCTGAGGAATGAACTTCGTGATGTGACGATGACAAATGATAACACTGTAGCTTCATATTTCGTAAGGATTTCTCAAATAAAGGACCAAACTCAAGCAGTTGGAGAAAATATCTCTAAGAATGAACTTGTGACTACAACACTCAATGGTCTACCTAGATCATGGGATGCATTTGCAGTGGGTATAAGCGTTTGGAAGGAAGCTCCTTCATTTGAATAACTATGGACCTCTTATGCTGAGGAAGAATCAAGGCTTATGTCAAGAGATAAGAAGGAAGAAGCTTCTAAAGCACTTGAAGCTCGCTTCAAGAGCAAAGGAAAGAAGTTTGGTTCTCAACACAAGAAGTAAAGAAAAAGATCTCCTCCTCCCCAAAGGAAGAAGGACACGTCAAAGATTCAATGTTATGGTTGTAAGAAATTTGGACACTTCAAGAGAGATTGTCCTGAAATGGCTAACAACAAGAAGGGAAAGGGAAAACAACATGCTTCCGCAACTGATGTTGAAAGTGAACTCCCAAAGAAGCCCAAAGGTGACAAAGACTTCTTTTACTTTTATGCTCTAATAGGTTCTATTGCAGATGATGATGACATGTGGCTGGTAGATAGTGGTGCATCGAGACATATGACTGGAGATTGTGGCAATCTCTCAAGTATGATGGAAAAGAGGTTGTACCAAAGGGTAGAACTTGGAGACAACTACAACTATGCAATCAATGGGAGTTGGAAAGCCATCCATAGAGTTGGAATCTAGTTACAATGTGCATCTCAACAATGTTCTAGATGTACCAAGTTTGAAAAAGGATCTAGTCTCTATTTCATGTTTAGAAGATAAAGGAGATAGAGTAGCTTTTGTGGATGGCAAAGTACTTGTATGGTCCAAGGTCTGTAGTGTAGATAATGCTAGGGTTATTGGGATTTGTGAAGGAAGATTGTATAGACTTTTGAGTCAACCAACTCAAGCCTTAGTACATGATGAAATCAATCCAAGTGAGCTATGGCATAGAAAATATGGTCACCTTCATTATAGAGCATTACTTGAATTGAATGAAATAGTTTAAGGTGTCACTGAATTGCAAATAGATCATGAAGGCAATTGTAAAGTTTGTGCACTTGGAAAGAATATCAAAAATCCTTTTCCAAGTAGTGATAGTAGATCTAAAGAAGTCTTAGATTTGATGTATTATGATGTGTGTGGTTTGATGTCTATGAGATCACTTCAAGGTTCATACTATGTGACATTTATTGGTGACTTCTCTCGCATGACAAGGATCTATCTCATGAAGACCAAGGATGAAGTCTTCAGAAGGTTTCAGGAATTCGAAGTTGAAGTCGAGAACTGGACATGTAAGAAGATCAAGATTTTGAGATTTGACAGTGGAGGAGGGTACACCTCAAAAGAACTTGTTGATTTCTGTAAGAAAGCTGGGATTAAGAGGGAGCTGATTGTTCCCTATAATGCACAACAGAATGGTGTAGCAATACAAAAGAACAGGTTCATTAAAGAATTTGTCAAAACAATGATGCATGATCGAGATTTGTCGATGTTCTTATGGGGAGAAGCATCATCGACAACTGTATATTTTCAAAATTGAAGTCCTCATTGATTTCTGGAAGACATAACTCTTGAAGAAGCGTTCTTTAGTCAAAAGCCAAAGGTTGGACATATGAGAATCTTTGGTTTCCCTGTCTACATTCATGTTCCTAATGATAAAAGGAACAAGCTTGAACCTTTAGGAAAGAAAGACATATTTGTTGGTTATAGTGAATCATCAAAGGCCCATAAAGTCTACATTCCAGAGCAACGACAGATTGAGGTTAGCCGGGATGTCACTTTTGATGAGAAAGTTGCATATTGGAAGTCCAAGGAACTCTCCATGGATTCCTATGATGAAGTAAAGCAAGAGGCTTCGAAGGAAAAACACTCGAGTTTTACAGAAATTCTTGAAGAGCCAGAAGGGCCTTGTAAACCAATGGAACTGGTTGTTGACCCAGAGATAGAAAAGAGACCAACATGACTTAGATCTACATTGGAAGAAGCAGAAGGACATGCAGTTCCTGATGGGACATCCAAAGAAGTTAAGAAACCTAAAAGGTTTTCTAGCTATGCATCTCTCATGACTAACTTGATTGATGCAGAGCCTTCCACTTATGAAGAAACAACTAGCTAGGAAGTGTGGAAGGAGGCCATGAATGAAGAATATCAATAAGAATGATGTCTGGGAGATTGTGCCAAGGGCGAAAGGGAAGCCAGTGGTGACTTCCAAGTGGATATATGAGATCAAGCATGTTGTAGATGGAAGTATTTGTGAAATTCGTAGATCTGACAATCTAAGGAATCCTACTGCAACAATCTGAGTTAACTTCTCCTATTATGTAAATTACTTTACAAAATTAATTCAGATATGAATTATTGAAGTAACTACTGAAACAACCTACACTGAATAAAATATGATTCCGAAACAAGGAAACTGGGCAAGAAATCAATCACACATAGGACACAATTATTTTTGGACTAAGTCCCCGAAAAAACCCAATGCGGGAAAACCGGTGCAACAGATCTGAGGGTTTGTATTATTAAGCAGTAGCAAATCTTGAATGCATCTTTGAATACCTCAAGGGTTATTAAGTTACAAAGAGAAATACTGACAGAAAGAAATTGTGAGTTTTACCTCACACAATCATTGGAAAATCCGGTTGATCCGGTCATTGGAAAAGCTGCCTTTGGAGGTCTCTGCGTAGCCTTTGCGGAGTGACTACATAGGCCCTGCATCACCTCCTGCATCACCCCAGCCACAAATCGATCTGACTCCCAAAATCATAGATCTGGGCTTCTCGGTCTCACACCCCGGCTCTCGGCTTTTGGATCTGATACGATAGCTGAATCTTAGAAACCCTCTGAACCTCTCTGCAGCCTTTGCATAGCCC